>FR997795.1:16390465-16645547 GCA_905475355.2 Clostera curtula
TATATATTTTTTAATGTGAGCTAAGAAAGTCGATGAAAATCAAACAAAATCAAAATCGTATGCTTGGTGATATACATTTATTATTTGATGTTCAAAATCCAAATATTCTTACAGAACCCTGGACGCCCTGAGATACAGAAATAGCTAGTACAAGATGTGCAAATTGGATTGATTAATTCACTGCCTTTTTTCCATACGTTGTGCTATCACGTGCACGCGACAGTCAAAATGATTTTTTAACTTCAACTAAAACTTAATGAAACTGGTCGGGCGTAGAAGTCGCGCGTGTGAGGCGGAGGAGGGCTTGGGTCGGTTCGCCCAGCGGCGCCTGAGCCTACAGCCCTGCCAGCTGGAGTGCCACCTTCTCCGATACTGGGAACTCTTCCACCTATGCCCAAAATAACGATAGTCTCAGGTTAAGTGCTGTTGTCGATGTTGCTTACAATCAGTCACACTTTGAGATATAACAATATTCTAAGTGACTATGTATATTGTCCATAAATGATCGCCTACTGAGTCGGCCTCTTATGCCAAGATGACAAGACAAGTTGACACAGGGTGTGTATCAAGTTTTCCTTCTCTTCTGCTTAGTGGCCTGCCATTTGCGTTCCTTTAGTCGGCTCGTCCAGCTGTCCGTGTGTTGACGGATTTAGAATACATAGTGTCACCACCCCATTCCATCCCGAGGATATCGTAAGAGCCGACTAAGGAAATGACAAGACCGATAATGTAGCCAAAAAGATAGGAAAACTTGATACGAAACCCTGTGCCAACCCGTCTGGCCAGTGTGGCACAGTAGGCTAATTATCCTCCATGTAACAGTAAGGCTCATTAATGGACTGAATAGTAGTAGTAGTAGCAGTCAGCTCTTACGATATCGTCAGGATGGTGACATTGTGTATTCTAAATACGTTTGAAATACCTGAAAATAAAAATTAATGGAAATGAAAATTACTTGTAATTGTAGAAGTAGTTAAAAAAAATTGTAACGGAAATAGAAGTATTGTAATATATTGACTCCTCGCCCTGTCTGTGTGTATCTTCCTCGAAGCTACCCCCAGTTCGGTATTCTACTCTACAGAGAAGAGCCAACTACAATGTTTGTAGTTGCTTTTTACAACTGATCTGTGTAACGCAGATCAAAAACAACATACAGAGATGTGTGGGTAAATTCCAAAATACTGTTATACTGAAAAATATGAAAATTGAGTCTCTATTTCTAAATTGCGATTATATTTGTTTATAACACGCGCATTGGCAATAGATTTATTTGCTCGCTAAATTTTAAAGACTTAGGAGTAGCCGACATATAATATAGCTAATAATATAAATCGGCTATATTATTAAGATAAGATTAGATTTAAAAAAGTCTTGCCAGCTCTAGGTAGAGCTGCATTGGCAACAACTGGTGGTAAATTATCAATTTTGAATGGTAAATTTTATTTTCTTATTTGACTTGTCAAAAGAGCTATAGGAGCATACCTAAACGACGCTGTGTACAGCCTGTGCCTACAAAAGCGTAACTTCAACGGGATCTTGAGGAAGCTCGCGAGCGCCACGGAATAGACGTCGTTTGAACACGAAGCAGTTGTCGGCAGATCCACGACCCGGTCCTTGTTGCCTGAGGGAGAAAATGAGAAATCTAACATCACATCCACGGTCTTTCTTATTGTTCTACCGAAGCGAACGTTACGAATCCACTTGGCTACGTGACCAGGTACCGGCCTTTATTTTCGGGCTACTACAGGACTAGATGGAATTGACGGAAATTGGGAATCAAAGCTACCATTAGACTACTCATGTCACTGACCAGACAGCGAATTGGATTAAGGCGGCGAATTGCCGGCCGGTTTTAGAATACATAATGTCACCAACCCATTCCACCCTGAGGGTGTCGTAAGAAATTGTCATAAATTTAGATAGTGATACCATAACACCGGAAAGGTCGCCGGAAAACGATGGATGCGGGCGGCCCAGGTCCGGCCTTTGTGTAAATCCTTAGGGGAGGCCTATGTCCAGCAGTGGACGTCTTTTGGCTGAAATGATGAAAATGATGATGAGCGATACCATTGGTTGAGGCTGTAATGATGCCGATAACAAAATACGGCCAAAATTTTGCAGCCAGTTTAAATGGATTAACAGCACTCAGAATAAAAAGCGCTGGTGACACTATAAATATAATCATACGATATAAACAGCCCTTGATTCACAGAAACACAATAATAGATCAGTGTGAAAAGACCCTTGATGATGTACTCACATCTCCCAGGCGGCGATGACGTCATACAGATAGTGCGTGGTTCGCACATGGTCCTCTTTGCAAACCCGTTGTTGGTTAACGCATGGGGATCCAGGCCCAGCTCGTCAGCCAACCGGACAGCAGCTGCTGGGGCCGTGTCTGCTGGGTACCAGGTGCATGTTGCTCGCTTGGTTGGCCCATCCAGGAACAAACAGCGGCACACGATCGTGCCGAGATGACGCATCGCCTGGTGTAACAAAGAGATTTGTAAGAGATATGATTAGTTTTCTTATACCTTCAAGCAGTTTACCTATAATTTTCCCTAAAACCTGTATTATTATTGTCCTGGTTACACTTTCCTTTAGGTTTACATGTAAATTGTTCTAAAATAGTTCTCATATCCACACAAACATATTTTTAAACAAATTTCTATTCCTTAAGCACTTACTCATTCCTCTTTGACACTTAGGTTTATGTAAACATGTGATTTAGGCATACAATAACACACATAATGTGGTTAAAAACAACTAAACCTCACACAACAACATAAACTGTGTATCCAATGGTGCTGTTAGATAGATATGTGAAAAACAATTAACATAATGTAACTTACCAACTTCTTTAACCATTGCCATGTTATGCAGATACTGGGAATCCAAAAACGCCTGTAAATCAAAATACATTTGAACCATCCATGGTCACAGTTCACCATGACATTAACAGTACCTAACCTATACATGTTGGTTGCCTAAGTACAAATCAAAGTCAAATCCATATTTGACGAAGTCGGACGATTCCTTATGTGAGAATTTCCATCTAAAACATGCAAAACCATCCAAGCGCCATTTTGTACATTTGACCTTGGCCGGTGAAAATGAAACATTAGCGCTTGTTGAGCGCTTGTTTGTTTCTAGTTTCTATGCTAGTATTTAGGCAGTGATGTATCAATTTAGACCATGATTTATGAATCCACAGGACCCAGTAATAGCTTTTCTTTTGTTGAAGCCATGGACGAAGCCTATGTATCTTGTGTCTCAGTACAACATTTCACTTAGCAACTTATTGCATTTTTATGTACTACTATAGCTTTTAATTATTCAAAAACTGTTGATACGTACTGTAGACTAGACAAATGATAAGGTCTTTATTACGTAGATATTAGGAAAATTGTTTGAAATTCTTAAATGAATGAACACTGATATTGCGGATGTCAATTGTCTTCTTCTTCTTCTTAGATTAATGGCTTGTGATGTCAATTGTCAAATTCAAACATAGCGTCTGACACTGACATTAGAATCAAGAGTAAGCCAGTACTTAGTTCGAATGAATATTAGTTTTAAATCAGCAGTGAACGTATTTTAGCGGAAACGACGATGACGATATATCTGGAATAGCTCATTCACTCATTCAATATAAAATAATAATAATGGCATATCATTCATTCAATGCTGACCTCTACTGTAGTACATTTATCATCGACCCTGCCAATCTGAAGTCACAATAAGTTCGGCCCACAAAATCTAATATTTATGACTAAACTTCAGGTGTCAGAAATGTCTTAACATCAAGGGTTTGCGCCAAGCTCCCCTGTCTTCTGTCACTGCCAACACAGATAGACTACGCAGTTTCCCGAACGGCAGAATGACACGCGTTGACAACAGTGGTAGGTTTTAGTGGGTATACCGGTCGCAGCTCACCATCTCAACGCGACTGGGGACTCCCACATACCCCAGCCCCGTCCCAATTCAGCTGGGGACCTATAAAAGGTTTCCCCCACTATAAAAAAATAAAATAAAATAAAGGGTGATGTAAGAGGCACTATAAGAATACAAGAAGCAGACAACCTAGCTGCAAAAGAATAAAAACTTTTTATGCACCCTGTGCCAACCACTCTTGCCAGTGTGGTGCAGTAGCCTAATTTCCCCCATGAACTTGGGTAAGGTGTGAGTCAGCAATGTGTAATGTTCATGGGCTGAAATTGTGATGAATGCTAATATCCATTTGATATCTTGATCATCTTAGTCTATAATTTTCCCATCAATTTTTTCTGCCCCAATGAGGAGGAAAATTTGTCTATCGTGTCACACTGGCCAGAGAAGCTAGCGCAGATTTTCAAATCAATACTATCAATCAACAATAAAAACATAACAAGAAAGTTGTGATTGTCAAAAAACACCCATAACTCTGCATGTAGCCACTCCATTTACCATATTGTGTACATTAAAGAATAAAGTTAAGTTATTCTAGTTTTATTCCATATGGTGACAGCTTTTTAATACATAATGAAACCACCTCATTCTAATCATTTCAACAAAAAGAAATGACAACGATGAAAACTATGTCTATGTCAACCCATCTGGCCAGCATGGCAAAGGAGGGTGATTACCCTCCATGTAGTTGGAGGAGACTTGACTCAGCACTGCATCATTTTTGTGGGCTGAGAAGTAGATCTTTTATTATTGTTGGATACAAATTTACGTTGATAATGAAGTACAATAATTAAAAACCACATTTCTTTACTTTCAGTTTTAGCTCAATCAGAATATAATGTTCTTTTTCAAAATGATAGTGGATCAATGAGGTTCTCCGTTCAATTCCCTTCAATCAACCTGTCACCCTCATTCACATTTCATTCAAAAAAGATACCCAAGAAACAACTGTACAAGGCAAGTAAGATTTTTTTATACCATTAGAGTGATTTAGGGCAGATACAAATTACTTATTAGCCTAAACTAGATTGTACTATGAATGGTGAAGTCTCAATACAAGTGTAATTAAAGTAAAAAAAAAGGAATGAGACCTTAACAATCAATTAACTGGCATATGAATAAGTATCTGTACGCACTAGCGGCTGGCTGCCTAGGCGGCTAGCCGCGCGACCTGCCGCTTTTCTAGTTTAATATGGAACCGTGGTCCAACTGCTTAATGCGGTTTCATCACAGTTGCATATTAAACTAGAACAGCGGTAAGCTAGTGCATACTGGGGCTTACAATTCAATTTAATTACATACTTTATTTTAATTTTGGATATTAAATAATTGGACAACATCACAATTATTAATGTGTAACATACATATACACTTATGTGAAAAATGACAATGTCACATTTTCTTATCTGTATATCCTAACCAATCATTCATGGTTTGAATGACTTGTATTGATCAATTTATTAATAAAGAACTTCACAGAAAAGTTTTAACTTTCCCTTCTCCAGCTCAGTCCCATAGGGGTAAATAGTACCTATTCAATAAAAGTAGTATAGGCATGAAAGCATGATAGGCTTAGAATTTTGAACCCACCTGCTTAGTTGAATGCTTGTGGGAAATTTCCTCCACCTGGACCACCGGCACTTTTTGATCAAGATCTTTTCTAAACACTACCTTACTATATTGCCATATAAATTAAATCATATTGCACCAAATTCCAGGTTACACTAGGCCGTATAATTAGAATAAGTAGTAGATCAGAAGGTACTAATGATGAAACAAAATATGTCTCGAACTTAAATCACACAGAACCTATTACATACTGGATAACTTGGCATGGTGGCCAAATTAAGATGGGCTTGGAAAATGATATTAAGCCTTTTATTACACACAGAATGAACAGCTTAGAACTGATTGGCTATGTTCAATATGACACGGTATGGAAGAATTATAGTGTTGAATGGACTGTTGAAGGTATGTTTTTTTTATTATATTTAGTTAAGACAAAACTAAAACTACTAGTGATTAGTATTTGGTGAATTACAGAATATCATTACTAATACCTACACTTGAACAAGCACAGTAACGTTGGTACGAGTATGAAATGTATCAACCCAATAAAATTCCTGCACCGAGATAGACTAACATTTGCCATGTGCTTCCCTCGCCTTTTTCTCCCAATTGAATTGGGGTCGGCACCGGTCTTACCCGATTTGCCTAACTACCAGTATTCACACGAAGTCATTTCCGTCTGCCCTCCGCGACCCATCTAGTGGAGCTACCGGTAATTATATGGTTAAACTGTCAGTTTTCTCGCTACTGAGTTCGTGTAACGACTGCCAAATATGGTAGAATTCCAGCAGAAACCGCCGGCTTTACGAGCCCTGCGACGCACGGAGGTCAGATACTACACACAAATGATGGACACCCATCCAATATCCAGTAGAGCCAGACATTGTTTCGCCTGCATATCGATTGCGTTACGCACAATACTAGGCTACGATCTCGTATAACAACAGCCATTAAAAAGAACAGAGAATATTTCAGTTTCCCCAGTGCACCTAAAAACTATTCCTTCTAAAATATTTGATGGAGAGCTAACTTGGGTGCGGTTGGTTGACAACCAGGTGCCGATAGATGCCGTTATAGGTGGCTTTGAAAATGAGCACGTTTATGTCGCAAGAGGAACCTACAACAGCTCCTTGTGTCCTGGGAAATATGTGGCTTCTAATGGTGAGGCGTACTTGCCGTGGGGGCGTCGTGTAATAATTACGCGTGACTTTGAGGTAACATTATTGAAATATAACATTTTACGAGTATGTATACGTGTAAGCTCAGTGTTGGTTTTCTACCACATGGTAGCCCGACGACCTGGTTAAGGTCGCCGGAAAACAATGGACGCGGGCGGCTTATGTCCATCAGTGGATGTATTTTGGTTGAGATGATGACGAGTACACATGTATAACTAAAGCCTTATAACGGCCATCCGAAGTGAGACTAAATAAGATAGAGCCGTTCTGTGTTTGAAAAGGTATTCTTTTCCTTTTTATCTTGAAGGTCTGATCTGTTGTGAACAGGCCATTGCACTGAGCCATTGCCGAGATTCGGTTGGTTTAAGCAATTATAATGTTACTATTATAATAGGTAAACCACATAACTCAAACATCGCCCGCGAGGCTAGAGGCCTCGCGGGACAATATTCGGGTGTTACGCGAGGGCATTAGGCACTGCCCAGTGTGCAGGGACATCAAATGATGACATTTCTCAGTACGCTCGCGGACCCGCAATGAGCAGTTGGTATATTGTTTATGGACACTCGAAAGAAAATTTACAAAAAAAAATATTTATCTTCTCGAGATGACTGCTGAAGATAGAAGTAGTACGATTTAAAAAAAAATATTAATTTTCTGAAACAATTCATTGTTTAACTTTTATATTTATTTAGAGAATAGTTTTCGCTAACTGGTAATCGGGTATAGTGTAGATTGGGTGAAGAAAAAAAAAAACATTTTTTTTTACACACTCACGCTCACCTGTGTGGCGCTATGGTATGGATACACAAAGACACAAATTGAATAGTAGGTGACAAAAACATTGCTTTCATCGAATATTATCTCGGGATTTACTACGTGTGTGTCGATGCCTGCTCCCACGTACCTCTTGCCGTGCGGACGATGTTTGAGTTATGTGGTTTACCTATAGCCAGATACTGCTGTTTGACCCTTTGCGACTATTATGCGAGCTTGCTCTCATAAAATGTGTTTTATGTATCCTTGTCGTTCAAAATGACAATTGGAAAGAGCAACTACAGAGTTTCGGTCGCATTCCGAACCGTTGGTAACCACAAAAGTGTGTATGTACGACTTGTCAGAAGAGCTTACATGAGTTATATATTTATATGTAGATATGAGTTATATTTTTTAATTTAATTTCACTTGATTTTTTTCAGATACTGTGCGGTATTAACGCCCTTTGGGTGAAAACTTCCTCGAACATAATACCGCACGACGCGTTTATCGCGGGTTATTCGGAAATACGCAATGAACCTCTCTACATAGGCCGGGCTATGCACAAAGAAGATATGCTTATCGGAAAAGTTCATCCACTTTACAAAGCCTGCTTCCTTCCTTACTCTGCCGAGGAAATAGAGGTTAACGAATACGAGATCTTAACGGTTCCTAAAGTAGACAGAGCCGTTCGTTTTAATGAGTGACAATGTCATATGTGTTACGGCTAATACCCGAAGTGCGGTAACACCTAGTTATAGCCGGCTAAAATTAAGTGTAGCCGCACTTCAGTGATAAAACCTAGGTGTAACATATTTGTTCACGGCTAATATTAGGTGTAGCGGATTTCATTTGGTTAAAACTAGGTATACAGCATAATTCAAATTTCTATTGTGTTTAGTTTTTCAAATAAATTAATAACGTTCCTAGATAGTAGCTTGTTTTATTGTAGGTTGAACCAATACGAAGAATAGAACCTAGTATTGTTCTATTCTTCGTATACACCGTAGGATTGGCTACATCTAGTTGAAGCCAGCGTAAAGAAGGCTATACCTACCTAATATTAGCCCTGAACAAATCTGTTACACCTAGGTTTAACCACTGAAGTGCGGCTACACCTAGTTTTAGCCGGCTAGAACTAGGTGTAGCCGCACCTCGGGTATTAGCCGTAACATGTGCACTTTATTTTGAAAGCTATATAATGTTACAATTAAATAAATAATTTTAGTATTAGTTAGAGTTTTAGTATTCGTTTTGCCGTCGCGCGGCGTGCACGCCTTTCTTTTGTTTTGAGTGTGTTGTGAATCAATACGTGAGTGTATCGAATTCGTTTTTCTTTTATTTACAAGATGAGTTAACTATACGAATCTAACCATATATTGCTCGTGTCCACTGGGAGTTGACATGACTTTCGGTGTAGGTCCCGATTGCCCCGGTCATTATACAGGGTGTCCCAAAACTCAACGATAACCTGGTACCGGGCTAGAGGCCAAGGTATACCAGTTATGAAAAAAAAATCTGTGTCACTTAGTCAAGCGATGATAGACATTTTTCGAAAAAGTAAAAAATTTGACACCCTTGGTCGCATTTTTAGGTACTGTGATCGCAATTTTTACAATTTTACAGTGATTTTTTTAATAATGTTATCTCAAATAACAGTTCTATTAATCGTAACCACAAATGAAAGTAATAATCATTGTTAACTAAGTAAAATAAACTAAATTTTGACGAGTTATGGTTTATAAAATTTATGTCAGTCAACTTTGACACTCTACGTTGGAAAAAAAATGTACTACACTACCTATGGCAAGTTTTTTTAAAAGATGGCCCATTTAGTCTAGATTTCAAAATAGTACAACACTTGCCACTTTTCTTGCCAATAAAACTGCTATTTCGTATGCTATGCGTAGGGATCCCTCATTTAAAAAAAATACCTGATATTCTTTTGTTTGAAAAATTCGAATGCTCCATCTCCATTGTAATGAACAAAAGTGATAAAAAGAAATTGATAGTAGGTATGGTATTTGTCAAAACGAGGCGTCACTATCCGTCTCACTCACAACGACTCATCAGTCGTTCATAATAAAATTTAAACAATAACATTTAGTACGCATCGTTTCTTCGTTTACTGCGCATCTCTCGAAATCGTGTTACTTTCGTACTATCGACTTTGGCTTTTGTTACCCTGGACTTGATACTCTATCCGTACTTGACGACTCTGGCTTTGTTTTTTGGACTTTGTGCTGTACAAACTGTGTGTGAACAACATGCCGCATTTGTACACACCGCAAGAATATGCATCGTATCTACGGTGAGTGCCGTTGTAATGTCTCTGCTGCAGCTCGACTGTATCGGGAGAGGTACCCGAATGTGGAGCAGCACCCAGATTATCGGGTCTTCCAAAATGTGCACGCATCATACTCGGAAGGACGATTACCCAGTGCTCGTACATCTGGTGGGACACCTCAAGGAAACTACGACGCTGAAGTTTTGAATGAAGTTGAAAATGACCCCAGTACCTCAGTACGTGCGATTGAAATTGCAACGGGTGTGGCGAAGAGTACCGCACATCGAATTTTAAAACGATACGATTTTCATCCATACCATGTACAACGTGTGCAAGCTTGTTAACACGTGATCACGCACCCAGAGTTGGATTGCTGCAGAACCATGGTAGCGAAAATTCGTGAAGATCCGGATTTACTAAATAAAGTTTTGTGGACTGACGAATCGACATTTAAAAGAGATGGTTATTTAAACTTGCATAACCTTCATGGTTGGCTTACGGAAAACCCGCATTTGATGCGTGAGGGAGGATCGATCCCAATACCAATTTAAAGTCAACATGTGGACAGGAATATTAAATGGTCAAATAATTGGACCATTTGAGTTGACTGAAAATTTAGATGGCGCTACCTACTTGCATTTTCTTCAAAATGATTTGCCGACATTGCTAGAAGATGTACCATTCAACATCTACAGAGAAATTTGGTATCAACAAGATGGTTCCCCAGCACATTATGCCCGACCTGTAAGAGAATATTTAAACGAATTATCTCCCGGTAAATGGATCGGACGCCTTGGACCAATTTCATGGCCCCCTGGGTCCCCAGACCTGAATCCAATAGATTTTTTTTGCCACCGCTTTTGAGAATACGTGTCTCAAATTTGAGGATTCAAAATACACAATTCACCGACCTTTATATACCCACACTAAGGGTGACGTAAGAACCGACAGATTTATTCTGCTAAATAGGCAAGTATAGACTAATTTCTCTCCATTAATTTAGAGGAGGCTCGACTCGGTAGTGGGGTAATTGAGCGCTGTAATGATGATGATGAAACAAAATAAATAATGAATATTGCAAACAGTCTAAATGCTTTTTGAACGGTAAAAATTTTGACGGATTTGCACATATGGGTGCGTTCCACTTGGCACTCACAACGACCACGCTCACGACTACGGTTTCCGCCGTTCCACTTGGTTCTGGGCGTCACAAATAGTCACAATCGTTTACTCAAGTGGAATGGATTTTGGAGCGTTTTGGGCGTTCATTTAAATAATAAAAATGGCGCGTCTAAAAAAAACTAATTATGACTACTTACTACAAACTAATTTATGATCGTATTTAATAAAAATGCCTATATCGGCAGCAGTTTGAAATTAGTTGGTGCGTCAAAATAAAAGTACTAGTTCTTCCAGCTCAGATGAAGAAAGAAATAGAATTTTACAAATCTTTGATCGTGAGAAACTAAAAGTTTGACCACATAATATTGATTTGATAATGTCTTGTCCGATCTTGTTCGGTACAATATAACGATATTGTTATTGTCGCCATTTCCTGCTTTTAGTTTTTAAAATTGGCGCTCAAATTCTCAAAATGGCGTGAGAAAAAGTAATGACGTCATCAATGACGTTTTCGCCGCGACCACAACGATCGTGGTCCATGTGGAACGCCTGAATGAGCATTTTAGGCGTTGTGAACGCCAAGTGGAACGTACCCCTTGATGCGTTATTAATATTTACATGGGTAAAATTTGAAATAATCGTAACAAATTTAAAATATTAATACCAAACCAAACTCCTAAGTATTTATGTCCTAGCTATGAGCGCTTTTTAAAGAGTTTGGTAAAGTAGTGGTGTTTTATGGATATCATGTTCGGCAAAGATTCGGCATCGTATCGATATTATCTCCTCTATGTAGTATACGTCCGAATATCCGATATTGCGTCAATCAATATAATATTTAGTTTCATTATTTAAATACGATTTGGACCGCCCCACCAGTGCAGCCAACTCTACAGTTTAACTGTAGCTCTGTGGAAATTCCCTCAGTTCTTAGTTTAGGCCTCGAAATCTAGTTTTTTGTTAAGATGCTATCTGAACATATTTTTAATTGTTAACTTTATTTCACACAAATACAAAATAAAAGTACATTGCAAGACCTAAAATATATATCGGAGATGAAAATAACCTACTTAGAAATAAATATTTATAAATTATATAAATGTGATAAACCAAAACCATTCGCAAGGTCGCAAGGTAGAGTTCCCAAAAGACTTTCCCAATTCCCGCGTTTGATAGCAATACCCAATCTCTGTGCGAGATATGAGCCAGCCTTTAGTGACCTCAATCAGCCTCCTTGACAAATCGGAGAAGAATTGATGGGCACCCGGGCCCCACGGTCCCAACGTCTCTACAGCAAACTGCACAAATAAACAACTACTATCTAGTCTAGTGTGTTATATTTGCGCCGTTTGTGAGATTCGGCTGAAAAAGCGGTACTTCCAGCCTCAACAGCTGTCAACTGCACAAACGGATTTTAGAAATCGTATCTCGGCAAAATCTAAAGCAACATCAAAACGACGAAAACGCAAAACGTTAGAAAATTTAGAAATCTAATCACTGCGCATTCGTTTTCTATTGCTAGTTTTGCAAACCAAACCAATATTTGAAAACTTACTAACTCTTTCACTCCGCCAATCGATTGCTTGGTTAGAATGAGAGAAACCGAATTTCTTTAAAATTCGCCTCCTTTCATTCTAACTAAGCGATCGTTTAGCGCAGTGAAAGAGATGAAGCGAATTGTCATCAGTTTCGGATTTTGGCGGTTTCTACGGAACTAAGAATTGGCAGGCAGCATGGCAGATTGAAACGAAACAGAATTATTACAAGGGACAGGGAATAAGGTCTTTATTTGAATGCAACTACTTCCATGATAATAATAAGCAATTATTAGTGGCACTTTAAGTTTTGTGTTTGGTTAACAGATTTTTTGAATTAATGGAGAAAAAACATAAAAAAATAGAATAAAAATAAAACATACAAACAAATGTATATTATATACTTAACCATGAAATCATTGTAAATATGACGATTTTTAAATGCACCAGAAAGTTTTGTATCTTGTTCAAAACAAAACATTTTTGCTAGTCCTAAGCCTAGATAAAGCATGAAGGAAAATCGTACACCTAATCCACAATACTTAAACAACTGTAAGAAATAAAATCCTCGGGTAGGTTCTGGAACACTTTAATTACATTTTATCTACTGTAGGTCTGCACTGCATCAACACCAAAACTGAAGTGCCATTTTCAAGGTCCGCCACAAACAACTGAACGCCACAGTGTTGCCACTGTTTGAATTTTAAATACTACCTCGAATAAAATATTTGCTACCGGAAATAAAATATACCTTACATTCGTCCATCCTGACCTCATGTATGTCCACATACATATAGGAATCAGGGCCACGGTCAGTTGTTTGCGTCGGTAGGAACAATATTAATAGCTTAACATGGAATATAAAAAGAAATTTAAATTTAATAATCTTAATATTACTTACAAAAATTAAGTAGTTCAGTAAATTCAATTTTTTTCTTAAAACATTAACCCAGAAATAAAATATGAACATATACAATTACTTTTGATTTGGTAACATTTTAAAGCAACAATTACAACTGTATTAACAGACGTGGATTTGCATCAGGCAATCATGGCATAGGTCAATCATTTGTGTATTGGAATAGCATCAGGCTAATAATTATACTATGATCAACATCAGGTCAACCAAAGTTTGGATTCGCATCAGGCCAATCCTATCACACTAAATTAGCATCAGGCTAGTAATGGACATAGTAGGTTCGCATCAGGCAGAACCATACAATTATATTCATGCCAAGTTGACATCAGGCCAACCTTGACACAGTTCTTTGTTCGCATCAGGCAGAACCATACAATTATACTTATGCCAAGTTGACATCAGGCCAAACTTGACACAGCTCAATGATTAGCATCAGGCTAATCACGAGGAATACTAATTATAATCATGACAAGTTGACATCAGGCCAATCTTGACACAACTCTTTGTTCGCATCAGGCAGAACCATACGATTATACTTATGCCAAGTTGACATCAGGCCAAACTTGACACAGCTCAATGATTAGCATCAGGCTAATCACGAGGAATACTAATTATAATCATGACAAGTTGACATCAGGCCAATCTTGACACAACTCTTTGTTCGCATCAGGCAGAACCATACGATTATACTTATGCCAAGTTGACATCAGGCCAAACTTGACACAGCTCTATGATTAGCATCAGGCTTATCACGAGGAATACAGATTGATACAGATTAAATAATCCACAACAAATGTTTTATGTTCTAATTGTAACAGTATTATTACCTAATGATAATGTTCTAATTGTTCATTATCATTAGTAATTCAATGTCGGATAACCTATATAAATAAATAAAATTGGAGTGTCCGTTTGTAATAACAAAATTTATACACAGTACATAGACCAAAATAACATTTTGTTTTTAATTTTTGTCTGTCTGTTTGTTTGTCAGTCTGTCTGTTTGTTCTGGCTAATCTCTGGAACGGCTAAACCGATTTTGATGGGATCCTCACCAATAGGTATCCGGTGATATAAGGAGTAACTTAGGCTACTTTTTGTAGATACTAGCTTCGCCCCGCAGCATCGCCCACGGGTAATATCGCACCCGTGCGAAGCCGGGACGGGCTGCTAGTAATTACTAAAATTATTATTAGCAAATATAGCAAATCCATATAACTCGCTTAATTATTATAAAAGAACAATTCATCATTACTATTATTAGAATCATCATCATCATTATGTTCACACAGTCGTTTACTTTTAATGCAGCAAAATTGATCCAAGGCAACATTCGGTCGGAGGCTACTGTGGTCTGCCGTTTAATCTATCATTTCCTAACAACATCGTTACTCTATAGGTGCCCACATATGAAGGTAATACTTTTGATCATTGGCAAAAGCAGTTTTAGTTACTTCAACGTATACTCTAACAGGACGCCTATCTTTGTCGCATTTCTGTTTTTGTGTTTGTTGCTCTGCATCTATCGCTACTTTAACGTGGTCCCTAATATCGCTTAAGTCACCCTCCTCATGTTTCTTGCCGAATTACATTTAGCCTAGGGTTTGACTCGCAAGTAATTTGTGTACCAAACATTACCTCGGCTGGTGTCCTACCCGTGGTCTTTTACGAGTATGTTGTATTATTTCACCCCCACTGTACTTTACCGACAACCTTGTCCCATTTGTTACCGCTTAAGTCTCGAAGTGTTAGAAATTTTAATATAGTGCGATGGTGCCATTCTTCCTGCTCGTTGAATTAAACCACTGCATTAAGGATGTGTTTTGTACCTTTATCTAAACCGAACCTCTTATAAACATGTGAACAAAAACATCCAATCGGCTTTCTAAATCAAAATCAAATGTCTTATTCGAATAAATTCGTGCCAATGCTTCCAAATAGTCAAAAGTTAAAATTAAGCTAAATTAATAATTTAGTTTTTGGCATCGGTTTGTAATGCAATTCCACAGAGAAGAGCCAGCAAGAGACTCCATGATTGCTCTTTTAAATAAAAGATTTAGGTACAATGATGGTGATACACACAAGTCTAACAGATTAACATCTCTTATTAGCCATCCAGTGTTACGAAAGAGGAAAAATGCTTAGACTGCTCCAAGATAGGAAGTTTATAATATCCTATAATATTAAATTGATAGTAATAAAACATGTTTGACCAGATAAACGGGAAATCACTTCATCTATGTTTGGCATACATAGGATAACGCTCCTTTATTGTCACTGAATTTAACATTCTATAATCGAAACATATTCTAGACATCCCGCGTCCTTTCTCCGAAACAGTATATTAAGACTAGCATATTTTGAAACAGAATCCCTAACGATTTCAGAGTCTAACACGTCTAATCATTTCTCAGACGTCTCCTCGAGGTCCATAAACAACGGGCTTTATAGTGTCAACTTCTACAGTCATTTCTCTAACGTTAGCAAACCCCAATTCTAATAAAGTATTGGCAAAGCAATGTCTGTATTAATTCAACAAAGCATGCAATTTTTCTTGTAGTTTTGTTAGTTTTGTACTAGTAGTTTTCATCAGTAGGCACGAGCTCGCGGTTTACTAAAGGGGTTTCTTTTTATTTATTTATTTGGACAATGAAACATAAAATTCAGGTTAATAGCTAATCATATCGAAATGTCGATTGGAAAATATCCAAAAGTCATTGACAGATCATTATAAAACATAATAGGTATAGTTAATTAAGTTAATGTTACCTAGCTAAAAGCTTTGTTTTATGATGTTGCCAATTCTAGTTCTAAATGCGGTGAGTCTAGGGTTGAAAATGTCTAAATCCATAATTATGTAAACGACACATTATTGTAAGAGGATTGTAATACGAAGTATTGTTAACAAATTCGTAGGAAAAATGTACGATCTGGAACGCGCAAGTTACGCCTGGTGTTAAGGGTAAGAATACTTTCTATGTAATAAGAGTCATTAAAACTGTGCAATAAATTAAGCAACTATAAAAATCGTACTGCTCCCGGCGAACGTGTAGAAGACTTAAATGAAAACTTAATAATCTACTATTATAACCAGGCTCACTGCGACACAAACCAAGTTTGCGACATAGTATCCTTGAGCATTTCTTTTGGACCCTTTCGATATGATCAGAGTGAACAGAGTAAGAGGGGCACCAAATACCACAACCTTATTCCAAAATAATCCGGACTACACTATAACATAAAGTAAAAAAAAAAAAAGCAATCAAATCAAGTCTTTAGTTTTATTTATAAAGCAGAGTATGTTTAAACTTTCGTTAACAATAAAAAGTAATGATTCCTAAAGGATTGTACCCCGATTAATAAAATACCCTTCAGAAATATGACCTCAAGGGGACACCTGTGACATCAATATATAATTCCCTTATTGACCCAAGACTAGCAACTATTCATTGGACTTTCCTATTATTTTATTGTTATATTTCGGACACTTCACACAATATCTTTATAAATTGCAGCCTATGTGCTACTCTGATGTATAAGCTATATTGTTATAAAGTTTCATTAAAATTCATACAGTAGTTTTTACGTGAAAGGGCAACAAACATTGGGTGAATGTTTCATCCATAGGTACTTAAAACTGTTATCTATTTACCTACTTAAAAAAAATGTAGATAATAGGAATAAGATAATGTTGTAAATATTTTCCGCAACTTGAGCATTTCTTTTTCGTATTAACGAGACGTCGCTGCCAAAGTCTACAAAATGTTTAAGAGGGTACATTATTTACAGGAACTTTTTTGTAAAATTTTGAACTTAGATTGAGTCTGATATCAACATAGTTTTCTTGACAGGGTCACTAGGTTTAATTTTCGTGTAGAAAAGCAGTCTTCACTTTTATGTCCTATTTTCAGACTTTACGAGAGGTTTCGGCATGTAAAGTATCGATATCCCTTTTCTTTACAACATACTACTTACGAACATACATATATATCCCGCACTGTATCCCGCACTGGCCACTTGGCTTAGCCATTTCTTTTTAACCCAAATTATATTCACTCTTATGCCTCGATTCCTAATTATTTGGTCAATCGAATGCTTGATAAGAATTCTTATAACTCATCAAACAATAAAAACGGCTCTGGTTGTGATCAATTTAAAGAGATAGCGCTCGATTATATAGTTTTATCAGTCACCCGTGAATTATACAATCGACAGCACGTCTCCCCCCAATGTTGCATTGGTTCAACAAGGCTAATTTGTCGTATAGTACACTTAATTGAAGTGCTTCATTGTATTTGCATTTACGTTTTAGCATATCCTCCAAGATTTGACCATAATTTGTTCAAAAAGAAATGCTTCGGCTAATTTATTTTGCCACTGACCAGTTAACTATTATATAGATGGTAAACTTTCTTCAACTCTTGGCCAAACCTTGGAATTTTTCAAAATGGATCTATCGTCCCAGCCGCAGACGCTCGCGCACTCGTTAACATTTTTTTAGCTATGTGTCAACGCGTTGCTTTTTGGAGGCGGCTCAAATCAAATAATATATTTTTATGACCACTGGAGTGACTAGAAAATAGTGTGCGAGTAGTCGACGGCTGCAACTGCATTTTATTAGAATTAAGTAATTAGATCGGTTACATGCTTAGACGAGAACATGGGGCTTTCAGATCTTTCTTTTTTCACACGATCTTCAGCCCGATGTTCAGGTCTTCGCAAAACATTGGTTTTTTCCAGTCGGGCTATGAACGCGAACGTCGCGAAACAGTATCCCTACTATGGCCCAACTGAATACTCCGACGATCCTCAATAACTCTCGGACTACTCACAGTATGCTGCGCCTGGTAACGCCTCTCTCGGTCCAAGTCATCGCGTAGAACTCGCATCGGTTCCTGTTCCAGTTGCAACTACCGTTCCACTTCACGACACCTATCGTCGTGACGTGAACGGCTCCTAATCTCGTACCCGCTTCATACGCTCTGCCACTGTCCCGAAGACCTCTGCTTGTACTTGGCTGTCGGGATCTCGGCAACTCACGAACACGAAGCCGATGCATTGGGGTTTTATTTTCTTTCTGCATAATACCTGAAACTTGTAACCAAGGTCGACTATGTAACTAGCACACAGTTGCGAGTGTCCTAAGTCTAGGTTAGGTGAAAGCTAGGTTTAGGGTAAAGGAGTTTTAGCAAGTGCAGCTTTTACTACTAATAGGAGAAAACAACTTTCTTTTCAAAAACACCAAGGTACACAGTAACTTTGATAAAACAATAAGATGTGTAATAAAAATCAATGTTGGTGGCCATGTGAAATGAGAGCATTGCGGCACGTTGAGGTTATGGTGTAATTTAACGCCTTGTGAGTACCATTACACTATTAATAAAAGCCAATAACATGTCTGCATACATAAATTGAAATGGAGCATGTAGGTAGGAAGAAAATTGTTGAATAATAATTAGCGAAAATGCCCCTTCTTATATCTCAGCACATTGGGCCTGATTTACAGGAAAGTATTAGACCGATTCGTTTGAGACTATTTATACCATAATTTATAATTAAGTTTCCTGTATGAGAATTACAATTGTATTCAGAAAAGTTACGTAATACCGAATATATTTTGTTAACTTAAAGTCTATTCTATTATTTCAACTCTACACTGATATCAACTACAAAGTATCGCATGCGCAGACGCACGTATGCATAGAAACTATTTTAAATAATGATATGTTTGAGCGGTATAAAAAGTAAAATATCTTGGGTACTTGCCACTTCTGATTTGTAAGAAATAAAATCCTCGGGTAGGTTCTGGAACACTTTAATTACATTTTATCTACTGTAGGTCTGCACTGCATCAACACCAAAACTGAAGTGCCATTTTCAAGGTCCGCCACAAACAACTGAACGCCACAGTGTTGCCACTGTTTGAATTTTAAATACTACCTCGAATAAAATATTTGCTACCGGAAATAAAATATACCTTACACAACAAAGAAAAATATTTTGAATGCGTTCGTTCGTTTCATTTGCGTTTTTCGTCTGCTACGCTAAAATAACTAAAACCATCGAATATCGATCGAAAGTATCGAAACTAAGGTAAACCCACTCCGCCAACCGCTCCGGAAATCGATTTCTGAAATCGGATTTTGAAATCGATTTCAATATAAGAAAAGAAATCGGATTTTTATCGGTTTGCGTAAAAATCTGAAAACGCCCATCTCTAACATAAACTATACTTTTCTCTATACTTAATTACATGGAAGTAACCATATCGCCGGCTAACTCTATGCTAGCGACATCTATTGTTCAAATTACTGTATTACGTCTTAACATTCCGCCCACCAAGGACATTTAATCATGTCCTTCAACAAACATTAACCGCCCACCATGAGGTCAAGGGGGTTTTGAGGTAATCCAATACAAAATCTTAATACAGTGAGCTAAATGAGACGTTGCATTACAAAACAAAAAATAAGTATGAACATGTGACAATTATAACCAACTAGCTGACCCGGCGAACTTTGTTCCGCATTATATATATTTAAAACAAAAAGAAAGTTGGACATAGGATACCTGAGATTTTTATCCCGTCCGTATAAAACCTTTTTTTTTTTGTTTTCGCTGGGGAAATGCTTTATGCATACCACCGCACCCCGGGGGAAAGGTCGGTGATTATGTGGGACTCCGACAAGGGTCGTCTACCCAAGCGTCGTTTACCCACTAAAACCCCAGCGGCATACCCTCACACGACGCGCTTGGGGCGCCACAAGTTCGCGTAAACGCATTCTACTGTGACGCCCCGGCGTGGTGCCCGCAACGCGGGCAAGCGACTATCAGAGAGGGCGTCCTGGTACACTAGGACGCCCTCAGTCATCGAGGCTTTCGTCGGTGGTGGCTCCCCCGAACCACCACCGGCCTCCTAGGCGAGGGCAGAAGGGGCCCGCACCGTCACGAACCCCCCTCCACCCCCGCCTCCGTCCGCAGCGCGGGTCACCCGGAGCTCCCTCCCTTGCGACCCGCCCCGCTGCCCCCTTCTGGGACATCGGCCCCGCAGAAGGAGGCCCGTCAGCCCTCGGGCCGGCGCCAACCAGAGGACACCGGCGCACCGCAGCCGTCCAGGGCCCGCAGGGAAGCCCTGGGGACAGGTTCCACCGTCTACCCAGGTCCCCGGAGCCCCCGTCCAGGGCTCGCAGCGAGACACTGGGGACAGGGTCCCCATCTAGCCAAGTCGCCGCAGCCCCAATCTACCGCAGCGCACCAGCGATCCGCCCCGCAGCCCCCCTCCGCGACATACGGCCTCGCAGAGGAGGCCCGTCAGCCCTCGGCCAGCGCCAACCTGAGGACGTTGAGTGAGGACTCGGTTTGACGGCAAACTAAGTTGAGCGCCAACCCGAGGACCTCATGGTGCGCCGCAGCGGTTTACGACACCCAAGGCAGCTCTGAGGACAGAGGAGTCCCCGGAGCCGCAACCCGCCACGACGCTGGGTGCCGCTCTTCGTCTCACCTCTCCCCGTGGGCCCGCCCGGCATGGGAGGCCCTGGCCGGTATGGCCCCACGGATCATTGAGGCACTCAAGCCCCCTCACCACAGCAAGGTGGCAGCACAGTCGAGGGGGGGTCCGTATAAAACCTACTTTAACAAAACTCAACTGACAGCGAAACGTTATGTTGTCTATAGTTTAATATGGTCGAAAATTTGACAATTAGAAATTTTGAATTCGACTTGTTTATATTGTTGTAATTCACATAATATCTTTATAACTTGTAGCCTATGTGTTATTCTGATGTATGAGCTATATTATTGTAAAGTTTCATTAAAATCCATTCAGTAGTTTTTACGTGAAAGAGTAACAAACATCCATCCATCCATCCATACTTACAAACTTTCACGTTTATAATATTAGTAAGATATTAGTATATTATTATATACTGAACGCTAACAATACATAAGTTGATTAACAAACAAAACTTGTAAGGTTTTAGTAGCTTTGAACTATAAATTCAACTGAACATCAACACTAATACAAATAACAAGATGTTGAACACTTACTTTAATTTATTTTGAACTAAGGTTGAGATTAATTCAAAATATTCACCTTGTTTAATTTGGATGTTTTACAATTATAGTCCGGGGTCCCCCGTACATTGATTTCACTTGATTACTATCAAGCTAATTTTTCGTGAGTAGCTTCATTTTCATGAGACGCCCAACATTTTCTTGTCTACAACTCATGACTGTGGTAGCTAACAGAGGTAGCAAGGGTGAAATATGTTGATTTTATGATTCAAAAAAAATTATTACTAACCGGGTGCTTTTTGGTATATCTGATGATAATTATCTAAATTATTCGAAAATGTATTTGTCCTACAAAATGTGTGGTTTGATCAAAGAGTCCTCCACCTCCAATATGTATGGATAACGAGGTCATCAAAAATGATTACTAACCAGCTGGTTTTTTTTTATTTACTTAATAAATATGTATATTATTTAACCGTCATATTGTCCTACAAGTTGCGTGGTACGTTATCCCGGTCCTACACTTAAAAGTTGTTCTACAGATCATAGAAAAAAAATTATTACTATCAAGCTGAATCTTTGTGAATAGCTTTGTTTTGATGAGACGCCCAACATTTTCTGGTCGACATCTCTTGATTGTGGTAGCTAACAGAGGTAGCAAAGGTTAAATATGTTGATTTAATGATTCTAAAAAAATTATTACTAACCGGGTGATTTTTGGTATATCTGATGAGAACTATCTAAATTATTCGAAAATGTATTTGTCCTCCACTTCCAATATGTATCGATAATGAGGTCATCAAAAATTATTACTAGCCCGCTGGTTTTTTTTATTTACTTTGTAAATATTTATATTATTTAACCGTCATATTGTACTACAAGTTGCGTGGTACGTTATCCCGGTCCTACACTCAGAAATTGGTAATACCACAAGACCCATTTTGTCATCACTAACTGTAGGACACCAATTTTACATGATAGGTTAGTATTCTCTGCCCAAATGATACAATTTCCTACAAAAAAACAGGTATGTATCATGAGTCCGACAGAAATTGTCATTTTTCGTTTTCCTACTTATAACTTATGATACAGTGAAAACATCTTTTTTATTAACTTAAATAACTTTTACTTAAAAAAAAATGTATATTCGTCAGATTCATCTGATAAATTTTCAGTATCATCACTGTCATTTTCATCTATTTCATTTTCCTCGTCTTCTGACTCTGTAATAACGTAAAAAATTAAGTATTTTTAACATAAAATGAATCCACTTCGTTTTATAGTGTACGAAACTTTTTATATAGTACATATACGGATCCCGCTATACAACGACCACCGATATGTTTAATGGATGAAAAATATTTTATTAGAAATTTAGGACATTTTCAGGCAATCCATTTTTTTAAATTATTTTTAACATACTAAATTTCTAATAAAATAATTTTCATCCATTAAACATAACGGTGAATGTCGTTGTATAGCGGAATCCGTATGTGTGTACTATATAAAAAGTTTTGCACACTATAAAACGAAGTGGATTCATTTTATGTTAAATAATAGTACTTAATTTTTTACGTCATTACAGAGACAGAAGACGAGGAAAATGAAATAGATGAAAATGACAGTGATGATACTGAAAATTTATCAGATGAATCTGATGAATATTTTTTTTTTTTTATATGTAAATAATTATTTTTTTGTACTACTTAAGAAAAATAATTTATTTAAATAAAAAAAAAGACGTTTTCACTGTATCATCACTACATAGTATAAAACAAAGTCGCTGTCGTCTGTCCGTCCCTATGTATGCTTAAAACTTGAAAACTACGCAACGGA
Organism: Clostera curtula; assembly: GCA_905475355.2. Classification (NCBI taxonomy): domain Eukaryota; kingdom Metazoa; phylum Arthropoda; class Insecta; order Lepidoptera; family Notodontidae; genus Clostera; species Clostera curtula. The sequence goes on from FR997795.1 coordinate 16,413,629, forward strand.
TTTTGAAGCGGTTTTCTTTAATAGATAGAGTGATTCAAGATGAAGGTTTATATGTATAATACATGCACCCGTGCGAAGCCGGTTCGGGTCGCTAGTAAGTTTTAAGAAGGAAAACGAAAAAATTTCAATTTTTGTCGGACTCGCGTTACATACCTGTTTTCTTGTAGGACATTGTATCATTTGGGCAGAGAATACACTAAACTATCATGTAAAATTATTGTCCTACAGTTAGTGATGACAAAATGGGTCTTGTGGTTTTAACAACTTTTGAGCGTAGGACCGGGATAACGTACCACGCAACTTGTAGGACAATATGACGGTTAAATAATATACATATTTATTAAGTAAATAAAAAAAAACCAGCTGGTTAGTAATCATTTTTTATGACCTCGTTATCCATACATATTGGAGGTGGAGGACTCTTTGATCAAACCACACATTTTGTAGGACAAATACATTTTCGAATAATTTAGATAATTATCATCAGATATACCAAAAAGCACCCGGTTAGTAATAATTTTTTTTGAATCATAAAATCAACATATTTCACCCTTGCTACCTCTGTTAGCTACCACAATCAAGAGTTGTCGACAAGAAAATGTTGGGCGTCTCACGAAAATGAAGCTACTCACGAAAAATTAGCTTGATAGTAATCAAGTGAAAACAATGTACCGGGGATCCCGGACTATTACACCATTTTATTCAAATACCTATTATCAAAATGAAAACCTGAAATTACATTTTCCTTCTTATAGTTCTTTTCTTGACTATCTGTTATCATTATATTTAAATGTCTATATTTATATGTTTATTTAACCTTAATCTACCTTTTTTAAATAGTTCTCCTAGATTGTTGTCATGTAGCCTTTCCGATTTCGGTTTTTTCACTGAACTATGTGCATAAATATTATAAACTTGAAAGTTTGTAAGTATGGATGGATGTTTGTTACTCTTTCACGTAAAAACTACTGAATGGATTTTAATGAAACTTTACAATAATATAGCTTATACATCAGAATAACACATAGGCTACAAGTTATAAAGATATTATGTGAATTACAACAATATAAACAAGTCGAATTAAAAATTTCTAATTGTCAAATTTTCGGCCATATTAAACTATAGACAACATAACGTTTCGCTGTCAGTTGCGTTTTGTTAAAGTAGGTTTTTTTTTTTTTATACGGACCCTCACCGCTCGCAACAGGGCCCTTCTGCGGAGGCCGCAGAGGGTCATAGCGGTGAGGGCGATCCGGGCTTACCGCACGGTGTCGTGGACGGCTGCCACGCTGCTCGCCGGGGACCCACCCTGGGAGCTCCAGGCGGAGGTGCTGGCGGCCGTCTACAGGTACCGTGCGGCACGGAGGGAGGAGGGAGCGCTGCCCCTCCTCGACGGTGGTGGTGTAAGGCGGATCAGGGACAGAGCGCGAGAGGCCCTGATCCGCCATTGGGAGGAGGATTTGGGGTCCCCGGCCGCCGGGCTGGCGACGGTGGAGGCGGTCCGCCCCCACCTGGATCGCTGGCTGTCTCGGCGGCACGGGACCCTAACCTACAGGTTGGTGCAGGTGCTTACCGGGCATGGCTGCTTCGGTAAGTACCTGCATCAAATCGCGGGCCGGGAGCCGACGCCGGCCTGCCACGAGTGTGGCGCGCCAGTCGACACGGCGCGCCACACGGTGGAGGAGTGTGCCGCCTGGGTGACCGAGAGGCGGGCCCTGGCGGCACAGGTCGGAGGAGACCTCTCGCTCTCGCTCTCTCGCGAGCCTTATCGGACGGATGCTCGACAGCGAGGGGGGTGGGAAGCAATGGCCTCCTTCTGCGAGGACGTCATGTCGCAGAAGGAGGCCGCGGAGCGGGTCAGGGAGGAGGACGTCCTGGCCGACCCGCGCCGCAGACGGAGGCCGGGGAGGAGGAGGCGACTGTATGCCCACCTCCTTCCCCCGCCATAGAGGCCGGTGGTGGGTCGGGGGACCCGCCACCGACGAAAGCCTCGATGAGTGAGGGTGTCCCAGTGTACCGGGACGCCCTCTCCGATAGTCGCTTGCCCAACGTTGACTGCGCTCGCGCGAACCGTTGGCGCCCCAAGCGTGCCGTGTGAGGGTATACCGCTGGGGTTTTAGTGGGTATACGGGTTCTGTCCCGGGAGTCCCACATAGTCACCGACCTCTCCCCCGGGGGGCGGTGGTATGCGTAAAGCATTTCCCCAGCGAAACCAAAAAAAAAAAGGTTTTATACGGACGGGATAAAAATCTCAGGTATCCTATGTCCAACTTTCTTTTTGTTTTAAATATTTATAATGCGGAACAAAGTTCGCCGAGTCAGCTAGTGTGCATATAATTTATTTTTAAACATAGGAAAATCATTGCCACTGTATACCGAAAGGTTGCTAGATACAGCATGACAAGATGTTAAATTAAAATCTGATGTTTCTTGGGTGGTACCAGACAAAATCCATCCCAGGGTTGTATTTTGAGCAATTATAGGCCCTGGAGAAAATTTGAGAAAACCTTTTAATACTTGGCAATAAATATCAGCTCCCAACAAAATGTCAATTTTGCTTGGGGTGTGATATTTTGGATCAGCTAGGATAACATTTTTTAAGTTATCACAATGTGCTGTACTATATCTATGTTTGCTTGGTATAAGTGATGTTATTTGGTTTAAAACTTGTGCTCGTACCCGAATACTAGAACAAGGATCGTGACGTGAATGAATGGTTACAATAACCATGAACTTAGGCGCTAAAGCCTTGTCGTCACCCCCTATGCCTGCAATACTACCATTTACTGGAATTTTAAATCCGAGCAACTAAACTGCTGAATCGATCGAGGATAAACGATCCTTCGGATCCTTGATCCAATAACGCTCTCAGCTCCTGTATTGAACCGGTTTTAGTTTGTGCTTCGACTAAAGCGGTTGCTAACAAAACTCCGTTTGATCTCTTTTTCGAAAAATGAGTGTGAATTTCTGATTCATGTTCTGGTACCGCACCAAAATAGTGTATTTCTGAATTGACTACTACTTTAGACTTTTGATTATCATCAGAATATGTGATATTTGAGGATACCTTTGGATGCATTAAAGATTGATGCTTTCGATTGCATATTTGACAAGTGGCTTGCACACGACAAATCTTAATAGAATGATTCGGGCCTAAACAATTAAAACAAAGACCACGATCTTCAACAAACTTACTGCGAGTTGAATAGTCTGTCTTACAAAATAGTTTACAACGACTCAGTCTATGTAGCGCTTTACAAAATGGGCAGATAATTTTACTCTTGTCGATTACATTATTATTAGAATTAAAAACGTGAAGAACTTTTGGGTGATCAACTGACTGACATGTCTTGGGCTTGGCATCTAAATATTCTAACCGGGGCCACTCACATGCGCGCAAACATTCGTACATTGTACGAATGTTTGCGCGCATGTGAAGGGCCAATGATGTTACAATTAAAAGGTGTAGATACGTTACCTGTACATCATTCGATCTATAAAAATGGCAAGCCAACGCACACATAGTTAACTTAATATGCACACTGCATTAGATGAGTCGTGAAAGTAGGATTAATAATCACGTGCTAGAGACAAATATAATTTGTTGTGATGCGTCGTCACATGCACTAGAAACAATATAGATTAATTAAATCAGACATAACATTTTGCCCTACAAAGTTTTATGCCTAAAAATATTTTGTCTCGTTAAGTAAACTTAAATGTTAGAAACAGCATTTTTTTTTCGTAATTTCAGTGTTGTTCCCATAGTAAAAGTGGTTTATAATCATGAGAACTCCACATTCTGAGATGTATGTTAATTAAATATTGCCCTGTATTAATGGTTTATTTATTACTCAAATAACACAGCTCAAAAAATAAAACAATTTAATTTAAATAACAACTGCATTACAAAAAATAACATCACCTATAACCTTACCTTTGTACCTACTCCGTTACCGCGTGGCCACAGCCAACATCGGTGCGAATTGCGGAGCGTCTTGCGGCGCGGCAAGCGGTGAGCGGCGAAAACAAATGGTAAACAAATGGTAGCTGTGGCATACTTCATAGATTGTCATCTATGAAGTATGCCTCAGCTACCGGCGACGCGATCGGCGGCGCGTCTTGCGGAGCGACTAGCGGCGCGGTTTACGCGACCGCGACGGGCTGCGTGATGTGCGAGTGAAACAAATGTACTAGCCAATATCGAGGTGGCCACAGCTCAGAGCGTTGCGCACGGCGGCTTCGGTGGACGTATTGAGGCATCGCGCGACCGAAACAAATTATTTTGTTTTTATCGCGCGTTGAGCTAATTTATAATGGATATGGAATAGTTCTTTAGTGAAAAACTAGTACTAGACCAGCAATATGGATGTCAAAATGCACATTATAATTAAAACCATGTTGTAAAAAAAATGTGGGACGAGATAAAACAACAATTTCCTGGTATTACCTAGTTCACTTTAGTTTTCAAGGTTTTCGTGTATGTGACCGAGTATATAATCAAAAGTATCTATGCTTGCAAGCCTATAATTAAAAAAATATCGGGATAGTTCATAATAAAGAGTGTGAAATTCGCCAAATTCTCTCCTTTTCTGGTTAACTGGGTGCGCTCCTATTTGTGACTAAATGATATCTTCAGCTAAGAACGCACTTGTTTCAAGGCAATATCGTGCCACTTTTGATATTTTAATAGTTTAGCCGTTCTCTAAATACGTGCCTGGCGACGCCACCGCGGTCGCAACTAGTCTAGCTGTGACATACCACCGAAAATCGCGCCGCCCGCCGCGCCGCTCAACGCACCGCCAGTAGCTGTGGCCAGGCCCTGAGGCAGCTCACATGTCTGTTACTCTATAGTCTGTGATGCGTAATGACATCTATCTCTTTTGCACTTGGTAATGAGGATACTTTTGTTCCACTCATTGAGTTTTACCGCCATATTTTACGAATAACAATTTTAATTTGTAAAAAATATTAATTATTTTACGGAAATAGTGATAGTTACGAATGATAAGTGATTCATTGACTTTTAGAAGTTTTGTTAGAGTAGTTTGTGCAATATCTCATAACACACGACGGCATTTTCAATTTTTTTGGATATATTTAAAGGTGAGTTATTTATTATTACATTTAAATAATAATTTCAATATGAAACATAAAATTTAGCAATTTTTAGAGCCGATATATTTTTTAGTACATTTGGAGGTTAGCTATAATTGTACCTTCATATTTTGATATTTTTGGCTGTTTGCTATTACTGAATGTTAAAATGATAATTCAACTAGTTAATTAATATGATAATTCAACTAATTACATGCCGTTTTACTAAAAAACATTTGCAAAATATGTAGAATAAGTCTTAGTTAGGTAGCAGAAATATGTCAGACCGGCGCGCGCAGCCAAATTTTAATGAAAATTTATTTTAATATAATGAATGATACTATTTTATCTACTATTTTTTTCCATAATATACACTATTTACACATTGTAAATAAAGCAAAAAAACCATATGTTATGGCTATAATTTTTGAGATATGATTTTTTAAACAAAAGACGGTGTCAAAAACACACTTCTCTTGTTTCATATTGTAATAATTCTAATATTTGAGTTGAATAATAATAAACAAAACACTGCAATAGATAGCTTTATTCATAATAAACATAAAAAACATAACACTTGTGGGTATTACAATAACAAATTCACGTTTAATTAAGTCTTTTGTGAAAGCCGACGGCGCGGCGCGACGCGTCGGCAGACTCAAAAACGGTGGGACAATAATCCTTTAAAAATAAAAGATGGCCGAGCGAACGGGACACTAAAGCGGATAAATCAAGAAATGAACTCCACTCTGCATAATTGCCAGAAAATACTGGTATAGATATTTTTGGAAGCCTTACATTGCAATTGATATTCTTTCCACATGAAGGAACAACAGAAGTAGATGATGCAATTGAATATGACGCTAAACTTTCTTTTAATTCAGATTTATACATAATATAACTTTCTTCAACTTCAGTGAACTTCATCGTACATATCTGACTGAAAATATACATAAATAAAGTATTTAAGTTATAGGTTAATTGGTATTTTTAGTCTTGTTTTATTACTTAAGTTAGTGTTTTGTAAGTACATATTACTTAAGTTAGTGTTTATGGAATAAATAACATAGGTTGGTATGTAATATAATTCATAAATAAATAAATATCCTTGGACATTTCACACAACGCCATGTCGTCCCAAGCTAAGCAACTTAATGCTTGTGTTATGGTTTTTTTTGTAAATACATACATATTATAGATAGAAATGACACCCAGACTCCGAGCCAGTGCCTCTGATTTACACAAAGACACTTGCCCGACCCCGGAATCGAACCCGGGACCCGTTGATCCAAAGGCGGTACATCTAACCACTAGACCAACGAGGCAGTTTCGTATCCTGTGACTCTTCTATAATATTTTTATGAGTGTGTACGAAATGTTTCCATTTATGTTCGAAGTTCTCTAATCTTGTTTCTAGATATGACTGAGTAATACGATCTTTTCGAGTTTTTTCAAAATTAGTTCTACTTCTCTCTATGACAATCTTATTATCGACTTGTAACTTAAACAAAGTATCCATGACGAATTATTATAAAACATATACAAGTCTATGAAAACAACATTATATTAATAATTACCAATCAATAGGGTCATTAAAGTTAGCCCCCCAAAAAAATGTTTTTTTTTACAATTTTCGACTTTTTTTCTTTTAAGTAGTTTGTTAATCGTTTGTTATTATTTGTTAGCTTTTAATAATTATTTGTTCTCCATTTATTAATTTATAAAAAAATAATTAAATATATACCTTCAAGTTAGCCCCCCACTTGCAATTTATAATATTTTTCCGTCAATAATGACTCGTAAATATTTATTTTCGATTGTTCATACATAAAATACGTTTGTCCTCTTTCAAAATTACTCATTTTTTGTTTAATTAGCTGAATATACGAGGGTGAATCAAAAAGTTCTTAGAAGTGCATATATATGAAACCTTTTTGGATCAAGTTCGATATTCAAATTAAAGAGTGTCTATCACACTATATTTATGCAGACTGTCACTTGTTTTTGTCAGTTCGTTCGCATGTAATAAATTTTTTTGTGCAACGAGTTGCTAAAAAGTCAAAATTATGGATAAAAGTGAGTTACGTGCGGTGATAAAATATCTCAGTTTGAAAAAAATGTCTACGAAGGAAATTTTTTTGGACATTCAGCAGACATTAGGGGGTGATGCTGTACCCTATTCTACGGTTGCGTACTGGGTGGCTGAATTTAAAAGAGGTAGATCAAGCTGTAAAGATGACCCGCGTTCTGGGCGGCCTTCAACCTCCGTTACAGAAGAAAATGTCAAAAAGGTTGAGAATCTGGTTTTGGAAGACAGAAGAATGACTATAAAACATATAGCTGAGATCCTAAAGATATCTTTTGGTAGCGTTCAATCCATTTTAATTGATTCACTGGGGTTCAAAAAAGTGTCTGCAAGATGGGTGCCACGAATGTTAACCGACGAAAACAAAAAGCGACGTTTGGAAATTTCCAAGCGTAATCTCGAAATGTTCCAGCGTGATTCGGATAATTTTTGCCGTCGTCTTGTCACCATGGATGAAACGTGGGTCCACCATTTTGATCCTGAAACTAAAAGACAAAGCATGTCTTGGAAACGACCATCCTCTCCATCCATTAAGAAATTTCGAGTTGCTCCTTCCGCTGGCAAAGTTATGGCCTCTGTGTTCTGGGATAGTGAAGGAATCCTTTTTATTGATTACATGCCAAAAGGCCAGACGATAACTGGACCCTATTATGCAAATTTAATCCCGAAAGTGCGTGAAGCGATTAAAGAAAAACGTCGTGGAAAACTGTCGTTGGGCGTGTTGTTCCTTCAAGATAACGCTCCTGCCCATCGATCGGAAGTTGCGCTCAACGCAATCCGCTGTGCTGGCTTCAATCTCCTTGACCACCCACCATATTCTCCGGACTTAGCCCCAAGTGATTTTCACTTATTTCCAAAATTAAAAGAGGAAATTCGTGGAACAAAATTTCACGATAATGACGCGGTTATAGCTGCCGTAGAGGACTTTTTCGAGAGTCAAGAAAATATTTTTTTTTCACAAGGAATAAGGAAGTTAGAAACGCGTTATTCTAAATGCATTGCATTGGAGGGAGATTATGTAGAAAAATAAAATATTATTATTTAAATCTTTGCATTTTTTAATACTGATTCCAAGAATTTTTTGATTCACCCTCGTATGTATGAAATTTATATCGTGAAAAGTATACATTTCAAAGTTATAAGTTTAAATTGAAAAGTATAAATCGGTTTTTAATCGTGAAAAGAAAACATAATAAATCCTGAAGGAACATTATTTATATCAATGATTAAATTCTAAATATATTTATATCAAAATGACATTAACTAACCAAGTAGGTATCATATTAAAGTAAAATTATGTTATCAAGAGTCGATAAGTTTCCATTGAAGTCAACTTTCAATACTTGAATATACATTTTTATTAATTTATAAATCAGAAAATTGCATTTATTTTCAATTTTACTCATATATCTATATAAATAAATATATAAACGTCTACATTTTAAAAAATAAACAAGATTGTGTTCGTCCATAAATATTTTTGCTTTAGGTCGTTGTTTATACTGATAGACAAATGGCAAACGACTATTGTCATAATAACACGCCATTTTCGAAGTTTTCGTCATTCAGCTTACAGTACTTGACAACAAAGAACTAATATAATTGCTTTTATCGATAAATTTATATAAGTTATTAAAAATAATTACTTTAATCTCAACACTTAATTAAAAATATACAGGGTGTGGCCTGTAATAGGAATAAATTTAAACGATGATTCTACAGAGTATACGCAGTTACCTTGATCTTATCCTAATGCTCCAAAGCGAATAAACTCAGAGATATAGCCATTCAAAGTTACAATACATAATCAATGTATTTCATGATCGCTAAATTGTCGGTTATCGATCCTTAGATATCCTTAGATCTTGGTAATTGTGGAGTGTGGGTGTTCAGTCAGAGTAACACTGAAATTCTTTGTTAGTTTCGACAAGACCCTGTCCGCAGTACGTGTCGTGTCGGAGTGGTGTCGTAGTCGTGATCTTGCTAAACAAACATCCTTACAAATTGTGTGAAGTGCAAGTTAAGTGGTCAAGAGGATACCGGTAAGATAGACATAATTATTATCAGTGATTGTTGTGATTGTTTTTGTTGGAACTATTTAATAAATAATTTGAAGTTGTGGCGGAATGACTACTTTTTGTTAATATTTAATATAATTTTTATTAAATTAATTTTAAGTAGTTTATAAGTAGTCTAAGTCTGTTTTGTTCGTATTTCCTATGTTAAATCATTTTTATTTATTTCACCTGTTAATATTTTTATGAACTCTTTGTCCGGCCTATTTTCTTTAATATAGATAACACAGCGTTGCGTGCCTAAGCTGCGCGTCAAGCTTCTATCGATCGCGCAGGCGCGGGCTCGCGGCGCTGTGACGTCACGCACCAACCGTTGATTGAATAGTAAAAGATTCCTTTTCGCGCGCTTCTCGCTGACTGTTCAAATTCTGTTTTGATATTTTAAATTAATTTGGTTTTTACATGTTTTATATTACTTTATTTCTGTTCTCTATTCTATACATTGTGCCATCGTTTCTCCTTCTTTTTATTTAATAACTTTTTAATATTTTATGTGTGCAAAGTGTGTCGTGTAATATATGAGAGTGACTTTACCAACAACCAGTGTTTTTATTCGGAACTATATCTACTCCGCGACCGACACACCGCCACATAATTGGTGACCTCTCCTGAACACAATACCGATGGCTAGCTAACGTAAACCGAAATCAAGAACCTATGATGGGTACCTATACCTACGCCGCCGCAGCAGCACATCGGCAGCCTTCTGCCGACAGCCCAACCCTGCGTACTTCATCTGCAGCGACGTCTGACGTCACCCCCGTAACCGATGAAGTTGTGAGTGACGTTGCGTTGGCTGCATTGACCAGGCAAATGGCCCTACTCCTAATGCAGATGGAGGAAGCATCACGGTCCGGTACCTGGCCCAACTCGGGCACCCATCATCGCAACAGCAGCAGCGATCGCCGGTCTTCCAGTGGCAGTTCCCGCCATTCTACCGGCAGCAGTTCCCGCCGCACCAGCAGTGCCAGCACCCGCTCCAGTGCCAGTGCCACACGCTATGCGTAGTGCTGGTATCATAACAAGTATGGTGACAAAGCGCGTAAGTGTATAAAGCCTTGTGAAGTGTCGGGAAATGTGCGCGGCAGTCGGCTATAGCGACAACCGATTGCCTAAACCATGTAAATACCGGTCGCTTGTTCGTTACGGACTCTAGGTCTAAGATACAGTTTTTGGTCGACACTGGTAGCGACCTCTGTGTCATTCCACGCACCGCCTTACCAGGACAGCGACATAAAACATCATACCAACTTTGTGCAGCAAACGGCACACCAATAAATACTTACGGTTACGCAAACTTAACACTCAACATAGGTTTGCGCCGCGACTTCACCTGGCAATTTATTGTTGCGGATGTTACTAAGGCAATAATCGGTGTCGATTTTTTATCGTTTTTTAACATTGTTGTTGATTGCAGGAACCAACGCCTCATCGACAATAATACTACGCTTTCGACCCCGGCTTCGCCTGTCAAATCGTCCGATATTGTTTCTTCGGTGAAGGTAATTATTGGTGACACTACATACCACGACATACTACGGGAATTTCCCGACATCACTCGTCCGCCCGGTATACACAAGCCACCTGCACATAACACGGTACATCACATTGAAACTACCCCAGGCCCGCCCGTCTCTTGCACACCACGTAGGCTGGCCCCAGATAAACTGAAGATTGCCAAGGACGAATTTGAGGCCATGTTGAAGAAAGGTACAGCCAGGCCTTCTCAGTCACCATGGTCGTCTCCATTGCACCTTGCTCCTAAGAAGGAAAATGGATGGCGCCCCTGCGGTGACTATCGCATGCTTAATGCTCGTACTATACCTGACAAATACCCGATTCGACACATTCATGACTTTTCACATAATTTATCTGGTTGCTCTGTCTTCTCCACCATTGATCTTGTCAAAGCTTTCAATCAGATTCCAGTAAGCCCTGACGATATTCCCAAGACCGCCATTACGACACCCTTTGGACTATACGAATTTCCATACATGACTTTTGGACTTCGTAATGCCGGTCAGACTTTTCAACGTTTTGTAGACGAAAAGCTACGGGGACTTGACTTTATCTACGCGTTCATCGACGATTTTCTACTGTATTCAAAAGACGAAGCGACTCATAAAGACCATTTGCGAAAGCTTTTCACCCGACTACAGGAGTACGGTATGGTCATCAATACCAGCAAGTGCGTTTTCGGTGTCAAGGAAGTAACTTTCCTTGGCTACCGCATTTCATCTGAGGGCACTAAACCCTTGCCCGAAAAGGTTGAGGCCATTCAAGACTTCCCAACTCCCAAGACTGTACGTGAGCTTCGACGATTTTTAGGCATGATCAACTTTTTCAGACGCTTTATTCCTGATGCTGCTAAACACCAGGCTCCGTTACACGCTTTACTGACTGGTTCTGTCAAAGGTTCGCATCCTGTGCATTTTACGCCCAATGAGACGGAAGCTTTTAATGCATGCAAACAAAGTCTCTGCAACGCTGCATTACTCGCTCACCCAGACTGCAATGCTACCCTTGCTTTGGTGACAGACGCTTCCGACACTGCAATAGGCGCAGTTTTACAACAACGCAGATCTGGAGACACCTGGGAACCTCTAGCATTCTATTCACGCAAGTTGAGTCCCGCTCAACAAAAGTATTCGCCTTATGACAGGGAACTGCTTGCCATCTATGAGGCGATCAAACATTTTAGGCATATGGTCGAAGCTCGAAGTTTTACAGTTTATACGGATCATAAACCAATTTGTTTCGCTTTCCATTCGCGTAAAGACAATTGCTCACCTAGACAGTTCCGACATCTTGACTTCATCTCGCAATTTACCACGGACATTAGGCACATATCAGGTAAGGACAACGTTGTTGCAGACAGTCTTTCGAGGATCGAGGAAGTTACCCAGCCAATAGACTGGGCAGTTTTAGCTGAGTCGCAGAAACACGACTCCGAACTCAAGACACTACTGCGCAGCAACACATCAATGTGCCTAAAAAAAGTTAAGATGCCGGGAACTGACATTGAGATTTATTGCGACACGAAAACAGATACCATACGACCATATGTCCCAAATGTTCTCCGCTACCAAATTTTCGATACTCTCCACTCTCTTAGTCACCCCGGTTCAAATGCAACTGCTCTACTTGTCGCAGAAAGATATGTTTGGCCAGGTGTAAGGAAAGATTGCAAAGAGTGGACTCGAAATTGCTCGGCTTGCCAGCGGTCTAAAGTCACACGCCACGTATCTACACCGCTCGGGAATTTTAAACCACCCAAAGCTCGTTTTCAGTTCATCCACATCGACATTATAGGACCCTTGCCACTGTCACAAGGATTCCGGTATTGTCTCACGGCAATCGATAGATTTACTCGTTGGCCTGAGGCGATACCACTACCTGACATTACCGCAGAGACAGTGGCAAAAGCCCTGTTGCATGGATGGATTGCAAGGTTCGGATGTCCGACTGACATTGTGACAGATCGTGGTGCGCAATTCGAGTCGGCTCTTTTCAAACACCTTGCATCCTTGGTCGGTTTTAAACACAGGCGAACTACTGCTTATCATCCTGCGTGCAATGGGATGATAGAACGGTTCCACAGGCAGCTTAAATCTGCCATAGTGTGTCACGACAATATTAATTGGACAGAGACGCTTCCACTCGTCTTATTGGGCATAAGAAACACGTTCAAGGATGACCTGAATGCTACACCAGCAGAACTGCTGTACGGTGAAACCCTCAGACTTCCCGGTGACTTTTTCCACCCAGACGCACAGACGACTTTCGACATGACCGACTATATTTCACGGTTACGATCTTTTGCCAGACGACTTCAGCCATCTCCAGCTTCACGTCACAGCAATAAACCAGTTTTCATTTTCAAAGACTTACACTCATCGACTCACGTTTATCTTAGAGACGACAAAATAGCCTCAAGTCTTAAACCTGCGTACACTGGACCATATGAGGTCCTCGATCGAGGAGACAAAGTTTTCAAACTCCTTATCAACGGCAACTCAGTCACAGTATCAGTAGACCGTCTGAAACCAGCCTACATACTTGATGACTCACATAGCCACACAAATACAAGTACGCATACAAACACTCAAACAGTACTCAACAACACTCATACTCCCAAAAGCATACTCACACGCAGACAACACTACCATTCCACCACCAAGTTACCCGAAACCCCAAGAAGCAGTATCAAGACGACACGGTCAGGTCGAAGAGTACGTTTCCCAGACCATTATTCGCCTGAGTAACATTCGCCCATGTCGGTCTCTGGTAGGGGGTGTTGTGGCGGAATGACTACTTTTTGTTAATATTTAATTCAAACTCAAACTCAAATCATTTATTTCAATTGAACCTATTTACTGGTGTTTTTGAAAAGTCAAAAGTGAAGTTAGGAATCTAGTTGCATGTTCCAAAAAGTAGATCCTATGGAGAAGAACAGGCAAGAAACTCCATGGACACTCTTTTTATCATATTTTCTGTTACAAGCATCTGATTGGGTTACATTGATTTCGTGTTTATTTATAGTAAGCTAAGATGTGAGGACAATGTAACATATTGCACAACAGAAGTGTCCAGGAGATCAATATAAAGCTATGTAGGTATGTCAATAGCAGTTAAGGGATGACCGGCCCCAACTAGCGGCACCCGATCACGAGCATGACGCATGTGCCAGCCATCCCCCAGCTCAACCATATTTTAGGGAACCGAAGGACCCGACACACATGACACCACCAGCATGACCTTTAAGCGAGCATGACATACTCTCAACTGCTTGTTTATATGATAAGTTATATAAATACGGTGACTACATAGTGCTCACATTTACAATTCCAAACTTCTAAACAATTATACAAAATAAAATGATAAAGGTCCTGTATAATACGAAGGTCCTGTATACTCGATATAAAAAAAAAACAAAGACAAATTAGTCCTACTCAGTGGTAAAAAAAACAAGGAACATGAATATTTAATAAATCCATGATGTCAAAAATAATATTATGAGATAGGTACATGTCAATAAAAGACCTAGTGAAAGTCCGGAATTAAATAATTATTACAAAAAAAGGAGTAGCAAAATATGAAGACCAAATAAGACTATTTCAGTGTGGCTGCGGAGCTGGACCAGCATTTCGCCAAGCATTTTTATCATCTACATATTCATCTAATTTATAATAAGCCTGCCTACATAGTGTGCGTTTTACACATATTTTAAACTTCTTCTCGTTTAATTGAAGGATGTTGGAAGGTATTTTATTGTAAAATTTAATGCAGTTCCCCATAAATGAAGTTTGCACTTTTGATAATCTAAATTTTGGTTGAACTAGTTTATTTCCATCTCTAGTAGTATAATGATGGCGTTCGCACTGTTTACTAAATAAATGCAAATTTTTCCTAACATACATGATGTTTTCATATATGTACTGACAAGGCACTGTTAGGATGCTAATTTCTTTGAACAGATCCCTAAGGGAATCGCGACTGCGTAGATTGTAAATAGCTCTAATAGCTCTTTTCTGCAGAATGAAGATTGATTCAATGTCTGCAGCACGTCCCCATAGCAGAATACCATAAGACATGATACTGTGGAAGTAACTAAAGTACACCAGTCGTGCAGTGTCTATGTCTGTTAATTGGCGGACTTTCCGAACAGCATACGCTGCGGAACTTAGCCGCTTAGAAAGAGATGTTATTTGGGGACCCCATTGTAATCTAGAATCAAGCGTTATCCCTAAGAAAACAGTGTCCTCTACTAAATCCAATTTATCATTATTCAATACCACATCACACTCACTATGTTTAACATTAGGTAAAGAAAATCTGATACATTTTGTTTTATTCCCATTTAATACTAAATTATTCGCAGTGAACCAACCATGTACTTGATTAATAATTTTATTTACATCGTCATAGTTTTTAGCGGAAAAACGGAAAAACGTTAATTATGACGACGTGAATAGCGCGCTTAGTCAGGTATCTTACTGGTTCACAACAAACAATTTGCTACTGAATTCTGTAAAAACTAAATGTATTCGATTTGTAACACCGAATACTAAGAAAATAGATACCAAACTAGATTTGGATAATAAGCAAGTAGACATAGTAGATTCAACCAAGTTTCTAGGCATCACTCTAGATCGTAAATTGCAGTGGAAGCCTCACATTGTAACTCTTACGGGGAAGCTTAGTTCAGCCGCCTACGCTGTTAGACAGGTTAGGAGACTCACTGACGAAGACACGGCAAAACTCGTTTACTTTGGTTACTTCCATAGCGTTATGTCGTATGGGATCCTACTCTGGGGTAATGCTGCTGATATACAAAACATATTTATTGTACAGAAGCGCGCGCTACGTGCAATTTATAATTTAGGACCTAGAGAATCACTGAGAGAACGCTTTAAAGATATAGGGATTTTAACTGTAGCGTCACAGTACATTTTTTCTAATCTAATTTTTGTTAAACAAAATTATAGTAGCTTTAAAAAAAATTGTGACGTCTCGTCCTCCAATATCCAGACAAGAAATAGGCATAAGTTAGTTACTCCATTCCACCGGCTACAAAAAGCACATGGTTCTTTTGTAGGTCTCGGAATTCGCCTGTTCAACAAATTACCGGAAGCAGTTTTGGATTGGTCGTTCGAGAAATTTAAATGTTACGTTAAGTCCGGTTTAATTAAAAAAGCGTACTATCAAGTCAATGACTATCTATCAGATAGTGACGCATGGGAGTAACGTCGGCTATGTTATGGTCTAGCTCTGATCTTTCAGCCATTACATTAGTGAAGTTTTGTAAACAGTATGTGAGTGCAGTTTCAGCACGCACCATGTAATTTGTGTAATTTCACTAATTTTTATTTTCTTATTTTTTAATGT
Source organism: Clostera curtula (assembly GCA_905475355.2). Lineage (NCBI taxonomy): Eukaryota > Metazoa > Arthropoda > Insecta > Lepidoptera > Notodontidae > Clostera > Clostera curtula. The sequence continues at coordinate 16,429,775 of FR997795.1, forward strand.
GCTACATGTTTATGCGTGTTATTGCTTTCACTAACCTGTCAGACTTGTTTGTACCACCATCATTGTAACCCTCTTATTTAAAAGAGCAACCATGGAGTTTCTTGCCGGCTCTTCTCTATGGAATGGCATTCCGAACCGGTGGTAAAAACTAAATTATTAATTTAATTTTATGATTTTTATTTTTAATTTTTTTTCTCTTAAATCTTTGACTATTTGAAAGCATTCGCAAGAATTTATTCGAATAAAAAACATTTTGATTTTGATTTTGATTTTGAGCACGTCTATCTACTTTAAAAATAAGTGAGGTGTCGTCAGCAAACAAGACTATCTTGGGTTGATTATGCAATGAATGGGGAAGGTCATTAATGTAAACTAGAAAGAGAAACGGGCCTAATATAGAACCCTGTGGCACGCCCATTATTACGTTTGAGCTCATTGAATTGACACCGTTTATCTGAACCTGCTGCTGTCTATCACTCAGATATGATTTAACTATACAAATGGCCTGCTTACAAAAGCCGTAATGTTCAAGTTTGAGGAGCAGCGTTTCATGATTTACACAATCAAATGCTTTCGAGAGGTCGCAAAAGATCCCAAGAGCATCATGTGCTTCCTCCCAGGCTGTAAAAATATGCTTTAGCAAGGACACACCGGCGTCAGTAGTGCAACGCCCTTTGGTGAAGCCATATTGCTGATCATGCAGGATATTGTTTATGTTGAAGTGCAATAGCATTTGATTAAGCATGATAATTATATAATTTTTATTAAATTAATTTTAAGTAGTTTATAAGTAGTCTAAGTCTGTTTTGTTCGTATTTCCTATGTTAAATCATTTTTATTTATTTCACCTGTTAATATTTTTATGAACACTTTGTCCGGCCTATTTTCTTTAATATAGATAACACAGCGTTGCGTGCCTAAGCTGCGCGTCAAGCTTCTATCGATCGCGCAGGCGCGGGCTCGCGGCGCTGTGACGTCACGCACCAACCGTTGATTGAATAGTAAAAGATTCCTTTTCGCGCGCTTCTCGCTGACTGTTCAAATTCTGTTTTGATATTTTAAATTAATTTGGTTTTTACATGTTTTATATTACTTTATTTCTGTTCTCTATTCTATACATTGTGCCATCGTTTCTCCTTCTTTTTATTTAATAACTTTTTAATATTTTATGTGTGCAAAGTGTGTCGTGTAATATATGAGAGTGACTTTACCAACAACCAGTGTTTTTATTCGGAACTATATCTACTCCGCGACCGACACACCGCCACAAAGTTACTTTACAGCGTTTTACTCATTTCGTTATTTCGCTAGTTCACGCCTACTTATTAGGGTTGTAACTTGTTACGTAATGTGACTGTTTAATTGATGTATTTAGTAGATTTTCTAATACGTGAAAACGATAGTAAATGTCAATGTCAAGTACGCCGGCTAGACACATAGTGTCTGCAGTACATTGCTGGCTCTATTAATTTTGTTAGAAAATAACGGTAAATTAATTTTTCATTTTATTTAATTGAAAGCATTCGGAATGGATTACTGGTTAGATAAAGGTTCTACATTTTAATTTTTTTCTCCTATTACAGGCCACACCCTGTATGTATTTATATATTCCTGGTCCTTTTCCTAAATTCCGATCTGTAGGGATTTATATTAAACGTTTGGTTTCCCTATCTTTAAAAAATGTCAAAATCGCTACATTACAGCTTGATAATGGCAATGCAATATTTGCCACAGAAGAAAAAAACATCAATATTCATCTAATTAAAATAGTTAATTAAACAAAAACTGAGTAATTTCGAAAGACAACAAACGTATTTTATGTACGAACAATCGAATATAAATATTTACGAGTCATTATTGACGGAAAACTATTATAAATTGCAAGTGGGGGGCTAACTTCAAGGTATATTTTTAATTATTTATTTTAAAATTAATAAATGAAGAACAAACAATTATTAATAGCTAACATATAATAACAAATGATTAACAAACGACTTAATAGAAAAAAAAGTCGAAAATTGTAAAAAAATCTTTTTTTTGGGGGGCTAACTTTAATGAGCCACTATTGTCATAATAACACCGAACACGCCATTTTAGAAGATTTCGTCTTCTTCTTCGATTATGGCGATAGGCCGCTGAACGCGATTCAGCCAATGTCAAGTATGATAGTCGTGACCAAATTGATGGGACAGAGATATAAATGATTAATGCTACATATATAAGACGGAACACTTTGAGACAAATACAGGTTATTAGAATAAAAAGCAGAAACAAACTACAGAGATAAATGTTTATTCACGATGAATTGAGATAAAATATTAACAAAGGGAGAGTCAACTAAGTAGAGGATGGAATTAGAATTGGTAGGACAGGGGATGTGTGGCGGAAGGAGTTCGTACAGTGACGGCTGAAATCTGTTGCAATTGAGTAGTAAGTGGTCTATCGTTCCCTCCTCTAAACCGCACTCGCAAAGAGAGTGGTCCCTTATCCTAATTTTTGCAAGGTGCACCGGAGTACAGGCCTGTCCCAAGTGTAAACGCGAGAGGATAGAGATAATTTTTTTAGGAGTTGCTTTCTGTTTTGTGAACCAAGGAATGGAGGGGATGGAGGGTTGGATGTGGCCGTAGTGAATGCCTTTAGACCTTCGCGATAATTGCCATAGCCTGTTCCAAGCGGATATCAACCGAGGTTTTGCCAGGGAGCTTAGGTCGCTGGAGTAAACTTCAGGGTGAAGATTTCGTCATTCAGTTTACAGTACTTGACAACAAAGAGATAATAATATTATTGCCTTTAACGATAAAGTTATATTGGTTATTAAAATTAAAAATAATTTCTTTATTCTCAACACTTAATTAAAAATATATGTATTTATATATTCCTGATCCTTGTCCTAAATTCCGATCTGTAGGGATTTTTATTCAATGTTTGGTTTCCCTATCTTTAAAAAATGTAAAAATCGCTACATTACAACTTGATATTGGCAATGCAATATTTGCCACAGAAGAAAAAAAAACATCAAGATTCAGCTAATTAAAATAGTTAATTAAACAAAAACTGAGTAATTTCGAATGAGAACAAACGTATTTCATGTACGAACAAACAAAAATAAATATTTACGAGTCATTATTGATAGAAAAATATTATAAATTGCAAGTGGGGGGGCTAACTTCAAGGTATATTTTGAATTATTTAAAAATAATAAAATAAATGGTGAACAAACAATTATTAAATAATAACAAATGATTAACTAACGACATAATAGAAAAAAAGTCAAAAAAGTAAAAAAACATATTTTTGGGGGGCTAACTTTAATGAGCCTGTTCGGCTACGATTCGGCGTCGTATCGATATTATATCCTTTATGCAGTATACGTCCCAATATCCGATATTGCGTCAATCAATACAATATTAGTTTCATGTAAATACGATTTGAAGTTTGAACCGCCCCACTGTCATTCCTTCCTAGACTCACAATCTCACTCACACCCCTACTTAGTTTGGCCTTGACTTGTCAAAAGAATAACCGTGTTGGTGGTTGGTTCATCTCATCATGGACTTCACTTCATGGTTGACTGCTGTTGACCGTCCGCTACTTTACTTGTGTGTGTACCCAAATATGTATCTTTAAAATTTTATTGCAATTGGTTCGCAATAATCTTAAAACCGTCAATAGCCAGTAAACCGGAAGAAGTTGGGAGAGATACGAATAATGGGAGACGTAAGAGGTAAATTTGCGATCTATTTTGTTTTGCTTGTAACTACTTATATTATCTTGATCTGCTAATAACATTGACTAAACTCGATTAGAAAGTTGATCTAGAAAATAATCTAGAGAACATTCATTTTGATTTGACTGAGTCTATAGACTCACAAAATCAAATATTTATGACTAAACATGCAACATTGAACATACTTTTATTTACTAGCTAGCTTGCATTAAAAAAACAGAATCAAATTCAATTTCGTATTTTTTAATCTTTGTTAGTTACGATATCTTTTTAGATATGACTAATGAGTAATGACATATGGTAATAGATTCAAAATATGTGTAGTATTGTTGATTTATTAAAGCCCTTCAAGAAGGATTTATAATACACAATGTCATCAACCCATACCATCCTGGGGGTGTTGTAAGAGGCACTAAAGGAATACAAGAAGCAGACAACCTAGCTGCAAAAGAATAACAACTTTTTATGAACCCTGTGCCAACCACTCTTGCCAGTGTGGTGCAGTAGCCGGGAAGGTGTGAGTCAGCAATGTGTAATGTACATGGGCTGAAATTGTGATGAATGCTAATATCCATTTGATATATTGATCATCTTTGTTTATAATTTTCCCATCAATTTTTTCTGCCCCAATGAGCAGGAAAATTTGTCTATTGTGTCACACTAGCCAGAGAAGCTAGCACAGATGTTCAAATCAATACTATCAATCAAAAATAAAAACATAACAAGAAACTGGTGATTGTCAAAAAACACCCATAACTCTGCATGTAGCCACTCCATTTACCATATTGTGTATGTTAAAGAATAAAGTTAAGTTATTCTAATTTTATTCCATATGGTGACAGCTTTTTAATACATAATGAAACCACTCCATTCTTATCATTTCAACAAAAAGAAATGACAACGATGAAAACTATGTCTATGTCAACCCATCTGGCCAGCATGGCAAAGGAGGGTAATTACCCTCCATGTAGTTGGAGGAGACTTGACTCAGCACTGCGTCATTTGCAGGCTGAGAAGTAGATCTTTTATAAATGTTGGATACAAATTTACGTTCATAATGAAGTACAATAATTAAAAACCACATTTCTTTACTTTCAGTTTTAGCTCAATCAGAATATAATGTTCTTTTCCAAAATGATAGTGGATCAATGAGGTTCTCAGTTCAATTTCCTTCAATCAACATGTCACCCTCATTCACATTTCATTCAAAAAAGATACCCAAGAAACAACTGTACAAGGCAAGTAAGTTTTTTTTTATACCATTTGAGTAATTTAGGACAGATACAAATTACTTATTAGCCTCAATATACTCAAACTCAAAAGCATGTTTCTTTACATAGGTTTTTTGTGATGAAACCTATGTAACAAAAACTCTTATAGATTGTCATATTTATAAATACCATTATCATCTTACGGCCCCTGTCCTACACCAGGTGGTAGTCTCCACACACACCTATCAGTCATCATACATACATCATACATACATTCGGGCTTCTGGCAGAAGCATGCATTCCGTGATGGAGTTTGCACATGAACAACTCCCCAATCCATGTGAATATAAATCATAAAAACATTCAAGTTGGTTCATATGAGTTCTATTGTCACATGTGTAACATACATATGTACACATAAGTGAAAAATGACAATGTCACATTTTCTTATCTGTATATCCTAACCAATAATAATTCATGGTTTGAATGACTTGTATTGATCAATTTATTAGTAAAGAACTTCACAGAAAAGTTTTAACTTTCCCTTCTCCAGCTCAGTCACATAGGGGTAAATAGTACCTATTCAATAAAAGTAGTATAGGCATGAAAGCATGATAGGCTTAGAATTTTGAACCCACCTGCTTGTGGGAAATTTCCTCCACCAGGACCACCCGCACTTTTTGATCAAGATCTTTTCTAAACACTACCTTACTTTATTGCCATATAAATTAAATCATATTGCACCAAATTCCAGGTTACATTAGGCCGTATAATTAGAATAAGAAGTAGATCAGAAGGTACTGACGATGAAACAAAATATGTCTCCAACTTTAATCACACAGAACCTATTACATACTGGATAACTTGGCATGGTGGCCAAATTAAGATGGGCTTGGAAAATGATATTAAGCCTTTTATTACACACAGAATGAACAGCTTAGAACTGATTGGCTATGTTCAATATGACACGGTATGGAGGAATTATAGTGTGGAATGGACTGTTGAAGGTATGTTTTTTTATTATATTTAGTTATGAAAGAACTAAAACACTCCACACTAGTATTGGTTTTATTACTAGGCTGCCTCTGATGCCATAACTTTTACGGGGTTGGCGTCGCGTGACACTTCTGATGTTACAAACATCCATAGTCAACGGTGTAAGATTCCGAGCCACCCTATTGTTATAAAAATTAATTAAATTTACACAAAAATTGCTAGCACCGTCATCTATTTTATCCTGAAATTGTAAAATTCCTTTCACTTGGCAGTAAGTCATGGTCCAAACAAAGAGCCGATTCCGGGACGAACAAATTTTTAGAGGGTAGTGGGCTAGTGGGCTTTGATCAAGAATACTTTAGATAGAGGATCACGATCAAAATGTGCGTAGCGTAGCCCATTAGACGATTACGACGACATTTAAGTACATTTTGTCTGTGATTAATAACTAACTAATATAAGATCACAAAAGCCCTTTATTCTTGATCGTAGTGGAGAGCTTATTCTGCGTACCTGAGTCCCATATCGACAGGCCGCATTAGCGCCGAGAAAGACGAACATTTGCCATTTGCTTCCCTAGCCTTTTTCTCCCAATTGAATTAGGGTCGGCACCGGTCTTACCCGATTTGGCTAATTACCAGTATTCACACGAAGTTATTGCCGTCTGCCCTCCGCAACCCATCTAGTGGGGCTATCGGTAATTATATGGTTCAGTAGTGAGTGTTCGTTTTCTCGCTACTGAGTACGTGTAACGACTGCCAAATAAGGCCGTGCCGTGCGAGGCACAGAGGTCAGATATTACACACAAATGAAGGACACCCATCCAATATCCAGTAGAACCAGGCATTGTATCGCCGGCAGACAGTTTACGTTGCGTCCTTAAGGTGGATGCTCCAGGGTAGTCCGCGAAATTCAAATTTTCTTACGTTTTTTGCAATTTGCAGGGCAGTGCTAGATTGTATGTTGATTAAAATGTATGAGCTTATGGTACAACAATAACAATGTTCGTAGCATAAGGAACATTCACCTTATGCTACGATCCCATCTAACAACAGCCAATAAAAAGAACAGTAATATTTCAGTGTCCCCAGTGCACCTAAAAACTATTCCTTCTAAAATATTTGATGGAGAGCTAACTTGGGTGCGGTTGGTTGACAACCAGGTGCCGATAGATGCCGTTATAGGAGGCTTTGAAAACGAGAACGTGTATGTCGCAAGGGGACGCTGCAACAACTCCTTGTGTCCTGGAAAATATGTGCCTACTAATGGTACGGCGTTCTTGCCGTGGGGGCGCCGTGAAATAATTACGCGTGACTTTGAGGTAACATTATTGTAATATAACATTTTACGAGTAAGCGCAGTGCCTGGTAGGCCTCCCACGCGGTAGACCAACGACCTGGCCATGTCTTTTGGCTGAGATAATGATGTCGAGTACACATGTATAACAAAAATCTTACGGCCATCCGAAGTGAGGAGATGAGCAGTTCTGTGTCTAAAAATGTTTTTTTTTTTTTTGTAAAAAAAAGTTTTTATCTTGGAGTATCGTTGTTTTCCGAACCATAATTTTAGTACAAAGCAGGTGTGTTTGTTGTCCCAAGCTGGTCAACAAAATTTTGAACATATCTTTATCAGATACGTGTATACTATACTGTGTATACTACACGTACAGTTGTATCGTGTGACGTGTTAAACTTGATGGGCGATTTCACTCATTATTGTCAGGGATCCCATGACCAGAATCGGAGATAACATGATGGCTGTATACATTATGTTATATCCGATTCCGGCCCGGCGATATAACGAAGATGCCGTCTGAAGTGCCAGTGCTCCCCGAAATTAAGTTGGCGGGTAAAATCTCTTTCAATTGATGTTGGAGTTGACTCACTCAGACACCTGGCAGTGCTGGCGTCATTCTCTTCCCTGCAAGTTGAGGAGATCGGTGGCGGTCACATGCGTCATGCTTGTGAACGGGTCGTTGGTAAACACAAATGTGTATGCCCCGTCGCACATGCTCACACTCGCATTGGCTGTCACGAGCCCGCATTAGCTCTCACGTGTAGACGCACACGCGTACATCTGGAGTTTGGTATTGCGCCATAGGTTTTAAATAATGCCACTCGCACGCGGCTCGTGACAGCTCACATGAGTCAACCTGATATATTTTTTAAATTTAATTTCCCTTTTTTTTCAGATACTGTGCGGTACGAACGCCCTTTGGGTGAAAACTTCCTCGAACATAATACCGCCCGACGCGTTTATCGCGGGTTATTCGGAAGTACGCAATGAACCTCTCTACATAGGCCGGGCTATGCACAAAGAGGATATGCTTATTGGGAAAGTTCACACACTTTACAAAACCTGCTACCTTCCTTACTATGGCAAGGAAATAGAGGTTGGCGAATACGAGATCTTAACGGTTCCTAAAGTTAATAGATCCGTTCGTTTTAATGAGTGACAATGCTAAATGCACTTTAATTTGAAAGCTATAATGTCACAATTTAGTTGTGTAATTGTTGTCTGTGGTAACTATTGTTAAAGATTGTTTTTTATTCAAATGTATACTTATAAAAATTATATCTAATATATAAAATTATCGGGTCACGGTGTTTAATTACAAATTAAACTCCTCCGAAAGGGCTTGACCGATATTCGTGAAATTTTGTATGCATATCGGTTAGGTCTGCGAATCGGACAACACCTATTTTTCATCCCCTAAGAGCCAGCGCACATTGAGCGACTGGAGGCGGCGACTAGTGGCCGCTACAAGCTGCGGACCCGTTTCTCCATACATTTTGTTCAGAGCCACAAGCTGCGGGAGTCGACCGCGCTCGCTACTTGTGGCCGCGTTTTGTCGATCGACTCGCGCGCACACACACGTGACACGGCCACCCACAGTCGCTGGCTTCTCCCCGTTCCCGCGTTTCAGGTCTAATCTTGTAAGCAGCGTACTGAATGCAGCGTATACGATGTCTACGGATCCGATTCCTAATTTTGATTTTAACAAACATACATCCGCCTCTGTCGATTACACTTCAACAACTACCGCAAGTGGCAGCCACTGAAGGCCGCATCCAGCCACCAGTGGCTGCCAGTGGTGACGGCGTGTAGTGGTCTGGTCCCGCACATTATGGCCACCAGTAGCTCTAAATGGTAAGGGTAAAAAAATAAAAACATAAAATAATATATTAGGGATGGACTAGTGAGTCCATCCCTAAAATATTTTATTTTTTATGCTGTATACTAATATACGTACATAACCCGCTAAAGAGAGTTTTATAACTTTTATCCCATTATTACGTCAGCGGAGTCCTATTAACAACGTCAAAATAAAATTATAAATAATGGAGTTCCGGGAGGAAATTATTATAATAAAGGAAATGTCTATGTTTTGAGTTATTAACTAAAAACTAAATATCATTTTTATTCATCTTTTTTTAATAACATCTGCAATGTTTTACATGCGCCAAAATCCTTCAAAAACATTTTTCTAAAGATGATTCTATTAATTTATTATAGATTTCATAATATTATATCTAAGATCTCTATTTTTCACGTTTTTGAACTTGTTGACTTGACCGATACCGTAGTGTGGCATTATAGCCAGAGATCATGACTCACACATATTAATTTAAATATCAAAAAGCATCAATGTCAAAACCCACCTCCTTCAATAAAACGCGAATGGAAAACGGACGTAAAATATATTCAGTCAACATCAAGCGCAAAACATAGCGCGCTCAGCTTATAAAGTGTGCATAGACCTACACATATATGTAAAACAACCGATTTAAAGCGTTGACAACTCGACAAAAAAAAGAACTGTTTTACACTTCATTTTGGGCAATTTTTCATAAGTTTGTGCTTATTTTGTGCACAAACTTATGAAAAATTGCATACATACATAGTGCATATACCTTACCTATGCTTATTTATAAATTATATTACACACACTAGAAGGATAGGCAATACCTAAGCTTGGTCGGACTGACCAACTAGAAATAAACGAGTATATTAGTATCAATAACACATTTAAAAAATCTTTAAGCAGTTTATATGTAGGTACACTGATATAACTACCTCAGTAACATTGAGATAATGTAGTTGTAATTAAGAAAAACATAGTCATCCAAATCAACGGACATTTCGGTTTAAACCGGCTTTACATCTATACATAGGCCCCATTTCGCTTAAATCTAGCAATGCATTTCAATGTCGAACACGCGGCCGAGGCAAATACAAAACGCCATTTCAAAAAGTCATGTTTCGATTTTAGATAGAGCTTTAATGTATTTACGCTAATGATCAAAGTTCATTGGAAAAAAAAAGTTTCGTTCAGTCAGTTTGGACAAAGCATTTGAATATTTTAGATGACACGGGTCGCGGGAAATTTTTGAAGGTTCATATTTGAGCGACGTTGCATCGATTCTATTTTAATTAAAAAAACACATTACTTGTTTCTGAAAATTGATCACTACGTCATTCACATTTGAATCGAATCTAAACAAAATCTTTGTTATAACAAGCTCATCTTAAATTTTGAATCGTAAGACTGAATGACAATTACATTCCTTTAATTAATGTATGTATACAATAATAATAATGTGTTATACCCTGTTCAAGATAGCATGATCGATTTGACAGACGGGCTTGTGATGGGAAACAGAAAATATCTAGTAGTCCAAAAAATAACGTTTTAAAATACTTGTAACAGTGACAAGTTGGCGTGGGTGTATTATGTGTGAATTTTTTTAGTGCACTAGACATATAAAACATTGGGTAGATAAGCGATGGTGGGGCAATATTCATAATAAGTTCCTATTTAATATTACAGGGTTATTTTTTGACCTTCCGCCAAATTTAAATAGGTGGTTCAGACCATGAAAGTAAACACAAAAGAAAAAAATAGTTGTAAAGGTGTTAAATTTCAATGCGCTAAAGCCAACGAATTTTATTTCAAAACTAGCTTATGCGCGCGGCTTCGCCCGCGTGGGCTTCGAACCTGTGCATATTTTTTATGAACATAAAAGCGGTTATTGTGACTAAACTATGATAGTTAGATATATGCTCTCGCTTTTTTGTAGATCTTTATAAGACCTACAAACCCGTAGTACATCATTTTGTTCTATTGTCAATAGTTTTTGCAGCGCACGCATAAATAGGTTTTCGATTTTACACCTTGGTTTACAAAATCGCAATTTTCATAAGGATCCCTAATTCTTTTGAAAATAAAATATAGCCTATAGCCTTCCTCGATAAATGGACTATCTAACACTGAAAGATTTTTTGAGATCGGACCAGTAGTTCCCGAGATTAGCGCGTTCAAACAAACAAACAAACTCTGCAGCTTTATATATTAGTATAGATGAAAATGTTTTTTATTCGAATATTGTCTTATAAAGTTAAGAAAAAGTAATAAAAACTTTCACACATAATACACCCATTTGCAAGTATTTTAAACCGTTATTTTTTGGACTACTAGATATTATCTGTTTTCCACCACTATTCGTCATTGCAAAGTAAAGGTATGATTCCGAAGTACGCTGCACGCAGAAGTGCTACCACGGCACTACTGGTCCCCATTACCGCGACCTACGTCGCGGTAATGGGGACCAGTAGTGCCGTGGTACGGAATCATACCTTTTTGTCGATCAGAAAAATTTACATCAGTCAAATCGATCACGCTATCTTCAATAGGGTATAAACACAATAATAAATAAGTCAATGTCACATGTAACAAACAATAGAAACATATAGGTTCAACGATTGAGTTCGTAAAAAGAACCAGAAACTTACAACAATAAACATGAATTAAAATAAGCAGCTTTTTAAAATAATAGAAAGTGTATCACAGAAAGCGAATAAAAACAAGAAATTAATTAATTCAACCCGGTACAACCCCTTTTAGAAAATACTGAATTATGTCTCCACATCCAACTGAACCTATTTATTTACTACAACATACACCCTTTTGTCACCAGTAAGATTTACCATCCTAAGGGTGTCGTAAGAACCGACAAAAGTAAACGACATCCCGGGAAACCAAGCCGCAAGAGAAGGGAATCTTGATCGATTGTTTTTGACACAAATTGTATAAGGGTTACACAAGGATAGGGTCTATAAGATTTATTGTAACGTTTTAAAGTGCGAGAAACCGCGGATAGTAATTATAATCAACGTCTTCCCCCTCATCGGGGTCATCCGAGTTGCCTTCATCTTCTTCATCGTCGTTTCCGTCCAAATCGCTCATATCAATGTATGGCACCATAATCTTATTAACTGTGTGGGTTTTACGGGGTACAACAAGTATTTCGTACTTCTCATTTGCCACCTCGGCGCCCTCGAAGGGTATATAACAGACTTTGTGCGAAGGTTGTACCTTGCCAGGTATAAGGTGATCTTTATGTTTGACCCTCCCGATGTATAATTTCTCCACATCCCGTCCCTCGGAATGCCCGCCAATTACTGCCCCAACTGGTATTTGGCCTTGTTGAGAAGATAACCAGATGTAGTCAAATCCACACAAGACCTGAAAATTAATACAATTGTAGATTGATGACATCGTTGCGAAAATTTGAAGATCTATCTATAGGCATTATTAGTTACTAATTTCCACTCGTTGCGTTCAAGTTATGTGAACCCTACTTCTCATATAATCTCTCTCAAACTCAAAAGGAACTTTATTTACGTAGGTTTTATCAAAAAATTGTTATATATAAAATTACCATTATCATCTTACGGCCTATGTCCCACACTAGGTGGTAGTCTCCATACACACCTATCAGTCGTCATATCTACATTCACACCTTTCATACACAATTCCTCATTCTTACAATCCATCCATCTCTTTTGATCTCTCACATCCCTTGCGTCCACCCAAATTCATGCTAAAACTACGACCGGTTCGTAATGCTGCTCTACAGAGAAGAGCCGGCAAGAAACTGTAGTTTCTTTTTTCAAATTATTGGTCTTGTTTACAATCTTTCGCATAATCAAAATAAGTAGGCCTTGTCGCCAACCCACACTATCCTGTGTCTCGTAAAAGGCGACTAGACGAGCGCAAGAAGCAGACTTGCTAGCCACAAGAGAAGCTTGCCAGCGTGGTTTCCCTCCTGTACTACGCGGAAGGAGGACTAAGTAGTGGCTTATTTATGGGCTAACGAATAGTGTTTTATAGTTTTGTAGAGCAGCCTTGCCAGAGTCCAGGGCGGCACTTATGATGTTTTCAGACTTAACCATAACCTATTACCAGTAAGTAGGAATTTCTAAATTGTTTAAGAAAGTTTGCTATACGGCTAAATCTTTACACATTAGTCGTAAAATAAAACAATCTAATATTAAAATAAAAACCACCTGGAATATTATTAATAACGAAACAGGCAAAGCAAAGCTACTTGAATCTAAATTTGAATTGAATATAAATGGTAGTGTCATAAATAACAACTTTGATGTAGCTCAAAGCTTTAATAAATATTTTGAAAGTATTCCAAGAGAAATCACCACGTCTTTGGCTTCATGTGCTGTCCATGCTGAAATGCTACTCAAGGATAATGTTGTAGAGTCGTCAGGCTTACTCAGTTTCACTTATGTAAACCCCACTGATATAGTTACAGCCTTTAATAGTATTAATTTGAAGAAAACAGGGGATTTGTGGGATATATCAACTGTTGTGATTAAAGGGGTTATTTCAGATATAGCTCCTCAGCTTGCTAATATATTTAATGAGTGTGTAGATGTGGGTGTATTCCCAAATTTAATGAAACATGGTAAAATCATCCCACTCTACAAAGCCATTTTGCCAGTTTTAAGTAAAATTTTTGAGAAAATTATTTTAAAACAGTTACTTCAACATTTCCACAAATGTAAATTGCTACATAGTGAACAATATGGGTTCTCTAAGGGTCGCTCCACCGCTGATGCCGGTGCTGTACTCTTAAAGCATATCTATGATGCATGGGAAAACTCGCAAGACGCGATTGGTGTTTTCTGTGATCTATCCAAAGCTTTCGATTGTGTACATCACAACACTCTTTTGAGAAAGCTACAACACTATGGTATCAAGTTAAACGCGCTTAATCTCCTTGCGTCATACTTGAGTAGCAGAATGCAGTTTGTGGTCATAAATGGAGTCAAATCTACTGGTTCACCATTAACAATGGGCGTGCCACAGGGGTCAATTCTGGGTCCGTTTTTGTTTTTAATTTATATAAATGATCTAGCCTTTTTTGTAAAAGATATTTGTAACATTGTTCTATTTGCTGATGATACATCCCTTATTTTTAAAGTTGACCGTAAGAAAACAAATTTTGACGATGTAAATAGCGCACTCGTGCAAATATCACAGTGGTTTACTGTAAATAATTTATTGTTAAATGCAGCTAAGACAAAATGCATTAGGTTTACTACCTCTTACTCAAAAAGCGTTACTAAATTGATATTAAATGATAAATATTTAGACCTAGAAGATTCAACAAAGTTTTTGGGCATCACTTTAGATTCCAAGTTACAATGGAAGCCCCATATTCTTAAACTTGCCGATAAACTTAGTTCAGCAGCCTACGCTGTGAGACAGGTAAGACTCACCGACGTAGACACCGCGAGACTCGTCTAATTTGGTTACTTCCATAGCGTCATGTCATATGGTATTCTGCTTTGGGGCAACGCCGCAGACATTGAAACAGTATTTATATTACAAAAGCGTGCTGTGCGTTCCATTTACAATCTAGGACCCAAAGAATTACTTAGAAATAAGTTTTGTGATATAGGAATTTTGACTGTGGCATCGCAGTTTATCCTTGCTAATATCTTATTTGTGAGACAGAATATCAGTCAGTATAAGACCAACTGTGATGTCACTACGTCCACTATCCGGACAAGGAATAGGCATAAACTAGTGATACCTCACCACAGACTGCAGAAAGCCCATGGATCTTTTGTAGGCCTCGGTGTTCGCTTGTTTAATAAAATTCCTGACGCTATTGTCAGTCTACCTTTCATAAAGTTTAAAAATGTTGTTAAATCTACTTTAATTAATAAAGGGTACTACCGCGTCAATGACTATCTGTGTGACATTGATGCCTGGAAGTAACTGTCATTTTGTGCCTGTGCACTGTTCCTTTAGCCTCTTGAATAATATATCTCACTTGTACGTAGCATTTAGACAATGTCATATATTGTACACTGTATGTGTGAGCAACGACGCAATGGATAGCTATTAATTCGCGGACTTGTATTTGATTGGACCTGACCCAAGGCCTAGTTGTCATTCATGCGTTAACGTGTTGTGTGTTTCTCTCATCTGGCGAACTTGCTCCCACTATGCTGTTAAGTGCTTTTTGTAAACAAACCCATTGATTTGAAAAAAGCAACTACAGAGTTTCTTGCCGGCTCTTCTCTGTAGAGCAGCGTTCCGAACCGGTGGTAGTTTCAGCATGAATGTGGATGGACGTAAGGGTTGTGGAAGATCAAGAGAGATGGATGGATGGATTGTAAACATGAGAAATTGTGTATGAAAGGTGTGACTGTAGATATGACGACTGATAGGTGTGTATGGAGACTACCACCTAGCGTGGGACACGGATCGTAAGATGATGATGATGATGATGATAATGGTAACTGTAAATATGACGATTTATAAGAGTTTTGTGATAAAACCTACGTAAATAAAGTTAATTTTGAGTTTGAGTTTGATTTATTCTACCTCGCCTTTCTGGGTAAGCGCCACACGGAATGACTACCGTCTGCCCTCCGCGACTCCATAAGTGGGACTTAAGGAGACAATTACAGACAAATGTTAATTTTATAAAAATAAAACAAATCGTTAAGTGCTCGTACCTCAAATGCATTTTTTTCTTGTGATTCCCCACCCCAAGGAATATAGCCCACTCCTTCGGAAGACACGAATTTCCCCGGTGTCAATGAATGTCTGTGTGGAGCTCGAATGATGTACAAATTCTCATTTTCATAGCCAGCAATGATAGCTCCATCCGGAAATTGAGTTTCTGGATCAACTTGCGCCCAATAAAGTGCGCCTTCTTCAATATTTTTAATCTTTGGCTTATCCATTAAGGGTGCGACTAAAAAAAATAGAGTTATGCATTTCTGTTACCGCAAGAATGAAAGTGGGTTTTTTTATTATGTAATTTATGGCAGAAGATACATTTCGCATATATATTAAGAATGATATATGTAGTTGGAATACAGACAATGGAAATAAGCTAGCTGTTTCCCGCAGCCTCGTATGCGTTGTCTTTAAATTGGGTTAGTTCTCATTTGGTTAAAGTAAAATTAATGTCAAACAAAACGCAAATTATAAATATTACGGACAAACTCCAAAATATAATATATCCAAAATATTTATGAATCAGTAATTAAAAACTCAAACGTAAGTCTGCAACAAACTCGGTCATCTGAGCAGATTTTCAGTTTTTGAACTGTCATTGTAATCCACTGCGTATTTAAGTGGCGACGCGATCAAATTATCCGTGGTGTAAGAAAAAGATGCAAAACAAAAAAAAAACAAAGTTCTTTAACATATCGAAAGTATTGTCGACGCAAACCGTGTGTATGAAAACGAAATACAAGGCCGTTATACAAGGCGGTAATAAATATAAGGCCGTTTGTCCACCGCCGCCGTCACTGGATCGACACCGAGAACGAGATGACGACGGCGCCGAGTTAGCGATACATACATTTACTATGGCCATGTGTCCACCGCACGCCCGTCACCCGAGAACCGTCATCCCGGCCGCCGATGTTTCGTGTAGTTCGGCGTGACCGCTAGAACTCGGCACGGTTTTATGACGGGCCGATGTGCCGGCAATACAAAACAGGTTTGTTCTTGTCCACACACTACCGTCGCACCGCGCCGTTCGCCCGGTTTTTGTTTTAACTGAACCACCGATATATCGGAGCGGTGGACAAACGATCGCCGTTACGTCATCTTAAACTCGGCCCGAAATAATCTCGTTCTCGGTGACGACGGCCCGGTGACTGCGGGCGGTGGACAAACGGCTTAAAGCAGTTGGCTGGTCAGATACTGGATACAAGAAATGGCTCACAATAATGGCTACTAATACAAATATATAAAACACTTACCTATAAATTTCCAATGTACTGGTGGGCTGTGTTTATCAACAACTGAAAATGTGGCATAACGCAGGTCAGGCAATTTGCATTGCAAAGAAATTATAGCACGTGTCTCTCCTGCACGCCCTAATCGTACACATCCTGCATTCCAAGAAACCCAAAAAGATCTAAACTCCTCGCCAGACAGGATATCTGGTGTAGAACATTTCTTGATTTCATTAGTTTTAGATTTTATCCAGGAACTTCCTTCTCCTAGAGTTATCTGGAAAGAAAACATACAAGTTGGACACAATATATCATTATTATATTACCTAGACTGTACCACAAAAATAAAGTTTAGTCTCTTTGATAGGCAAATATTAATAGGCAAAAGAGTTGTTTTATGAAAATATAATAGGTTGGGGAAAAGTTTCTACGCATTTTTTAAGAAATTTCAAAACATTTTTAATATTGTTTATTTACATTTAACTAAAGTATGTAGGTACCATTTTGTTCGATAAGTTTTTGCCATCTTGTAGGTAGGGACATGATCCCATTGCTATAGAAATTTTGGGACTTCTGATCAAAATACCGCGACAAGTGGTTTTGGCAGTCCTCTCGTGACGTTAACCTGACACTGCCTAAAGAATTCTGAAGAGACCGAAACAGGTGGAAATCTGAAGGTGCAAGGTCAGGACTATACGGCGGATGCATTAACACCTCCCAGCCAAACTATCTTAATTTTTGCTAAGTGGCTAAAGATGTGTGAGGTCTAGCGTTATCATGATGAAAAACCACACCCCTTCTGTTGATTAATTCCGGCCGCTTTCTCTCAACTTCTTGCTTTAATCTCATCAGTTGTTCGCAGTAGAGTTCAGAATTGATGGTCCTGCCTGGTGGTAACAGCTCTTAATGAATAATACCCTTCCAATCCCACCACACACACACAGCACCTAGTTGCGAGTTAACCCGGGTTTCGCCAGTCTGTGAAGCCTGACCGGCCTTAGACCACGACCTTTTTAGCACGTTCTTGTCGTAAGTGATCCACTTTTATCACCAGTTATCAGCTTCTTCAAAAATAGTTCGGTTTCATTACGTCGTAATAAAGAATCACAAATGAGTACACGGTTCATAAGGTTTCTTTCAGTGAGCTCGTGAGGTACCCAAATATCGAGCTTTTTTGTGTACCCAGTTTTTTTCAAATGCGCCAAAACTGTTTTGTGGTCAATTCTCAGTTCTTCAGCTACGTAGTAAATACAGATACGCCGATCTTGCTCAACTTTTTAAAAAATGGCATCAATTTTATCCGTAATAGGGCAACCAGAGCGACGTGCATCTTTGACATCAAAATTTCCAGATTGAAAACGCTTAAACCAAATTTGTCCTACTCTCACGGACACTGCACTAGGTCCATAAACTTTTAAAATGATAATAAATAAAGAATGATTTAATTTTTTTTTAAAATGTATCGAATTTCTTCTTTAGATTCACTCATCTTGAGAGTACGTAAAACAAATGAAAATCACACATTTTGCTAATTTGAATTTGGAATTGCATTCTTTAAAATTTAAACTTTCAATGATACCAAAACCAGTCAGATACAAATATTTATTACAACAATATATTTATTACAAGTCCATATATACTATAATGCGAAAAGACTTTTTCCCCAACCTAATATGTAGGTATGGCGCAGACAATAAAAATACAGGTCATAAAATGTTTGACCGTTTATACCGGTAATTTCCGAAATGCTTGTCGAAATTAATAGGAGTTTTATTTGTGTACTTGCATACTTTACTTTTATTTTTTTCATAAGCATCAACTATTTTCTTTAAACTAGGCAAATTTGTAATAAATAATATCTAAGTGAGCAACATCAGCATACTTACTAAAATATCACATTTCGAACCAGTTTGTTTTGCCAAGCCAATGGCAGCATTACTAAATGCTTTAACTTCAAACATGAAACCACTGCCAGTCATTTCGTAGAAAACATTTTGATGGTTTGGCCATGTTGTAAGCTCTGGAAAATGTGGCCACCACATTTATCAAGATTACTTATAAGCAAGCAAGCAGTTGCATCAACTGGTAAGCATTGAAATTTTGCTTTCGTCCAGTAGAGGTAGGGGCAACTGAATTACCAGCAGCTTGCTGGAGCTGCCTGACTCAGGAAGACAGTCTTATACATTACAGAATACTGCAACCAATTAACATCACCCTCAGGCAGTCATGTGTGCCTCCTGCATGAGAGGAATGTTCCATCTGGTGGGAGATTTCGAATACATAGTGTTGCTACCCCATTTCATCCTGAGGATGTCATAGGAGCAGGCAAAGGGACATGATAAAGCTAAAAAGTATCTCGTAACATAACTGAGATATTTGTAGTTTTCTTTCGGTTTTTTCACACAGTGTTTCAATGTATAAAGGGATACGGGTCCAAATGGTGATGATGTCATAGCAATCAGGAAATTGTAGTTCTATCTATCAGCCACAGAAGTCCACTGCTGACCATAGGGCTCCCCGATAGATTTCCACAATGTACGATCTCGAGCAGACCGCATCCACCGACTCCCAGCGACCTTCACAAGGTCGTCCGTCGAAATGGTAGTTGCCGAGGCAAAAAAGGGAACACTTGATGTTTAAAATCTTGTTTAACTAGCATAAAAATATTGGTTATTTGCCTCAAAAAATTGGTGTAAAGCAATTGTACAATTACAAGTCACAACAAATAATACAAAACGTAATCTATCCGGGAAATGTGTACATTAAGAGAGCATATTTATTAAGATATTATAAATAATGACTCACCTATTAGATCACCCATTTTAGTTTCTACTCAAAAGATCGGCACTTTTGTTTTTAAAAATGCAAACGCCTGGAACAGAAATGTAGTGAAATGTATTTAGATTTTCTCCACTAAACAAGTGTATTGTGGTTTCGAGACTATCCTAATCTCTAAAACCCGGCCAAATGATCATTATATGTACGGTATTATTTGCAAACATTAATGAATGAAACCATAAATCTAGAAGTCAAGTCACAACAATACATAAACTTTTTAAAATAGAGGGGGAAATGGAATCCGATGTGATACTTGTGTGGATCGTTATGAAGGAATACGATCACCTGATTTTTGTATCGATACAATGGCTTTTGTTTGATGCATCAACAAATCGGCCCAATTTGTATTTATTTATAAAAAAGGTAAACTAACTTTAACCTCATATTTATTCGTAACCAATTAACACCAATTTCTGTGATCAAGCCCTATTTGTCCTAAGCGTATTTCTCTAATCTGGCGAACTTGCTCTCACTATCCTGTTTAGTGCTTTTTGTTTAAATGACCGATAATTGGAAAAAGGCAACTACATAGTTTCTTGTAGGATCTTCTCTGTAGAGCAAGATTTCAAACCGGTGGTAGTTTCAGCATGAATGTGGGTGGGGTGGACGCAAGGGTTGTGGGAGATCAAAAGAGATGGCTGGATTGTGAGAATATACGGCATTGTATAAGAAAGGTGTGAATGTAGATAATAAGAGGACTGATAGGTGTGTATGGAGACTACCACCTAGTGGGACAAGGGCCGTTAGATGATATTGGCAATTTTAAATATTTTTAGATTTTTATGAGTTTTGTAATAAAACCGATGTACCTAAATATAGTTCCATTTGAATTTGACACACAACTGTACAGTTCAGGTGTTTCACAATGAAGAGTCTGCGAGAAGCTGTTTAGATATTTTTTTATTTCTACACGGTAACAATTCGTAGCTATAAAAATAATGTGTTTTTTTTTAATATTTGTTACGATGTTGGACCGATACAGCGAATAGCAGTCCCTGTGGTGACGGATTAGATGAGAATACATAATCCACCACCCCATTTTATCCTGAAAGAGCCGGAAGGAAATAATTATTATGACATAAAACCTTGCCGCAACAGAAGATAAATTTGAAATAAAACCCTGTGCCCACGTAGCGCGACTGCGCCACACAAATTTTGCTCCTGTAAATGGAAGAGGCCCGACTCGGCAGTGGGTCTTTTACGAGCTGAGCAGAGAAGAACAGTGTATTATGATCCGGATTTACAATAGACTTGGTTGTTGTTAAACTATTTATCTTTGGGACAGGCAAAGGCATATGCCATACTGCCATATCATTTAAGTATGTATTTTTACACATTGATCTTAATTTTAACAAGACTATCAACTAAATTACAATGCATTATGATTGTAATTGATAGTAGTATGGGTGTTAAATCAGCGAATATAGACAATGTGCGTTCACATCGCAGGCGCTGCCAGACCACCAACAAACCTAGCATCCCATTTAATGCGGTTGCCATAAAATATCACACAATGTTAATGTACTCTGTAATCTAACCAATTTTATGGCTATCACAAATAAAAGACCGAATTTCCGCCAAAATTCTATAATCGATTCGAATACAACACAAGCTTGAATATGACCTTTGAAAAAAAAAAAGATATCGGAAGCCACCTTGGCGGACACTTGAAATCGGAGGGATGGCCGTGAACAACGAGACCAATAGCTATATAATAATTTAGGACGTAAAAAAAATTTTTTATACGTCCATGTAAAAAACAAAATATTTTTGCATTAATGCAATTTTATAAAGACTTATTAGCCTTGTCATTCTACGATATAAATTTTAGACTTTCATTTCGATTTTTCATCCGAAATGAATGTGGTGTGGTGTTTTACATTATAGGAGGTACCTACTCAAATTCCGAAGGAAATCAATGAATTGGTTTTATTACATACATATAATCACGCCTCTTTCCCGAAGGGGTAGGCAGAGACCACTTCTTTCCACTTGCTACGATCCTTACATACTTGTTTCGCTTCGTCCACTTTCATTATTCCCTTCATACATGCTCTTCAGTTTAGGGTACTCTTGACCTGGCCTTTTTTCAAGACGTCCCTGATTTGGTCTTGAAACGTCCGCCTAGGTCTTCCCCTTGTAACACTTTCATTCACACTCGCCATATACACTTTTTTCGTCAATCGTTCTTCATTCATTCTCTCGACGTGGCCAAACCATCTCAGCATACCTTTCTCAATTTTTGTCACTACATCTTCTTTCAGACCACAACGCTCCCTTATCTCACTATTTCTTATCCTGTCACTCAGTTTAATTCGTTTTCTCAGTTTTAATCGGTTTTATTACGCTGCTTGATACCGGTTTAGACTGTTGTCAAATAAATTGTCAATATTTTTAAGTAATTCCCGCCAGCATTTAGTTTCCAGTGTTGCCTATTTGCAAAGAACATAATCAAACTAATTGTTTTATAAATGTATATAAAAATTATTTCACGATTATAATGCTACATTTATTATCATACCTGAGGAGTACCTAACTATGTGTTATATTCAAAGCTGAGATAAGCACACGGGTTTAAGCCAAGGAGCCGCGCACATAATCTAGTTGTATATGGTAAAATCAAGTCGAGTTTTCTACCGAAAAATTGTTGCAACTAGAAAAATAGTTTTCGTTTCTATCGATTTTTTTACATATCGTTCGTGATATCAAAGCTGACGAAGTTATGTTGATGTAACATGGCAAGCTATTACGAAAGAAGTGTAGTCAAGTGCGGTCCAAATCATTTTTTTAGAGGCAGTGGATTAAATATTACCTATTTCATTAAACTGCCCACGACAGTTGTTGAAGACATACGTCATACGAAGAACATACGGGAACATGCATACTTTATTTGCATAATAAGTATGTAACTTCACTATCACTACATAGGGTGCGTTCCACTTGGCACTCACAACGACCACGCTCACGACCACGGTTTTCGCCGTTCCACTTGGTTCTGGGCGTCACAAATAGTCACAATCGTTTACTCAAGTGGAATGGATTTTGGAGCGTTTTGGGCGTTCATTTAAATAATGAAAATGGCGCGTCTAAAAAAAAACTAAACAAAAGGTTGATGAGGTTATATTACAATTTGTAAGTGGTATTAATAAGTTCCATTACATATTGGTTAAGATATATAATAAAAAAAAGTCTATACTTTAATTTTCAAGGAGTTTTAACTAATTTATGATCGTATTTAATAAAAATGCCTATATCGGCAGCAGTTTGAAATTAGTTGGTGCGTCAAAATGAAAGTACTAGTTCGTCCAGCTCAGATGAAGAAAGAAATAGAATTTTACAAATCTTTGATCGTGAGAAACGAAAAGTTTGACCACATAATATTGATTTGATAATATCTTGTCCGATCTTGTTCGGTACAATAGAACAATATTGTTATTGTCGCCATGTTTCTGCTTTTAGTTTTTAAAATTGGCGCTCAAATTCTCAAAACGCTCACAACGACCCACCTTTTGAGATGGGGCGCGTCGTGAGCTAGGCGTGAGCATAAGTGATGACGTCATCAATGACGTTTTCGCCGCGACCACAACGATCGCGGTCGCCATGTGGAACGCCTGAATGAGCATTTAAGCGTTGTGAACGCCATGTGGAACGTACCCATAGTATAAAACAAAGTCACTGTCGTCTGTCCGTCCCTATGTATGCTTAAATCTTTATAACTCCGCCGCGGATTTTGAAGCGGTTTTTTTAATAGATAGAGTGATTCAAGAGGAAGGTTTTTCTGTGTATTATATGCATAATATTGTAGATTTAGATGTTCATCATTGCACCCTTGCGAAGCCGGGGCGGGTAGCTAGTTTAGAAATATAAGATCTACTTTCATACATTTTCAATTTAAGAATCTTCCTCCTCGTCTATGGTTTATGAAAAGGTTCATTTGCTTGAGGGACTACAAGTATCTCATAATGGGATTTCCCTATTTCCAATCCATTGTAGGGAATAAAACAAACACTGTATGCTGCCTGGACTTTTCCTGGTACGATATGACCGTCGTGCACCGCTCTGCCTACATACAACTTTTCCCGTTGCTGGTTTTGAGAGTATCCTCCAACAACGGCGCCGGGCGGTATGTTGTTATGGCTGCTTGGAACCCACATACAATCAAATCCACATAGAACCTGCAATTATGAAATGACTGACTGAACTCATTTTAATTTATGCATCAAGTCACTAAAAATAGGTAGGATAAAGGATGCAGTTTTCATTGCCATAATTTGTATTCCTTAAATGTAGGTAGTCGGTTGGTTGTTATTCGAAACGTTATTTTGTAATTAAAATTTAGCAAAGAAAATAGTCATTACTCCATCTTACCCTCGTACTTAATTATTATAGTTTTAATTCAACACAGAACTGCTTCTTTCAGATAGGTCATAGAAAAATACCTAAATACTTGTACTATCACTTTTAAACATCATATTAAGGTGAAAAGTGATAGTTGCCATTGCTCAAGTTATTTACATACAGTTAAATAGTACAGCTAGAGATACAGAATGCGCATATCTTTTAAAAAAATCTGACGTTCGCGCGAGCCTCGGCTCGTTGGTGTCAAAGGGATGCAGCGCGTAAAGGAGAGGTCCCCTTCCCGCTCCACACACCCTTTCATGTACTCGTATTGTTAATATAATCTGTTGCACACAATGATAATTTAGATTCCCAACCAATTGTATGTTCCGCTGAAAAGCGCAATTTAGTCTATTTTAGTATAATTGTGGTGATGGATTGAGACTACATGGTGTCACCGCCCCATATCGAGGGTGTCACAAGACCCGACAGAATGTAATGACAAAGCCTATAACTTAGCCATTGGAATAGGTACACTTGATACGAAACCCTGGGATAACCCGTCTGGCCAGCGTGGCACAGTAGGCTAATTCCATGTAACTGGAGAAGGGCCGACTCAGCAATGTGTCATGGGGGCTATGGGCGGAGTAGTAGTAGTACAATTTTGCCATCCAAGCAACAAACAGTATATAATTTTTTTTTTTTTCCTTGGACATTTCACACAACGCCATCTCGTCCCAAGCTAAGCAACTTAATGCTTGTGTTATGGTAACAAGATGGATGATAAACTACTTATATACTTTTTTTTTTGTAAATCTATACTAATATATAAAGCTGCAGAGTTTGTTTGTTTGTTTGTTTGTTTGTTTGTTTGAACGCGCTAATCTCAGGAACTACTGGACCGATTTCAAAAAATCTTTCAGTGTTAGATAGTCCATTTATCGAGGAAGGTTATAGGCTATATTTTATTTTCAAAAGAATTAGGGATCCGTATGAAAATTGCGATTTTGTAAACCAAGGTGTAAAATCGAAAATCTATTTATGCGTGCGCTGCAAAAACTATTGACAATAGAACAAAATGATGTACTACGGGTTTGTAGGTCTTATAAAGATCTACAAAAAAGTCCGGGAGAGCACATATCTAACTATCATAGTTTAGTCACAATAACCGATTTTATGTTCATAAAAAATATGCACGTTTTCGAAGCCCACGCAGGCGAAGCCGCGCGCAAAGGCTAGTACATACATATAGATAGAAATGACACCCAGACTCCGAGCCAGTGCCTCTGGTTTAGACAAAGACACTTGCCTGACCCCGGGACCCGTTGATCCAAAGGCGGCACATCTGACCACTAGACCAACGAGGATTTGATTCCAATTGATTCCAACCTTACCTACCTCGAATGTAGACTTTTCATGGGCGTATCCAGTCCATGCCACATAACCATTTTGTTTCGTAGGAACATACTTCCCAGGAGTCAGAGCCCCTGCATGGAAAGCTCTTATAATGTAGACAGTCTCATTTTGGAAGCCTCCGATTAAAGCTTCATTAGGGAAGTTCCTCACATCATCACATTGAACCCATTTGAGTTGACCTCCACTGACAAGCTTGAATGCAGGCTTTGGTATGGCAGGCGCCACTAGAAATAAATGGTTTCGTAAGGAGTTGGTAAAATGTATAGATAAACATAATGATGTTAGTTATTTATTTGGCCGACCATTCATAAATAATTTTAACATTCTTAAAAAATAATAACTGAACGAATTACATCTAAAACTAAGAATACTCGTAAATATATAAATAATATTTAGAATCACATCAATTCAAATGATAGTATTCAAACATACACTACGAAGCTTGTAGGAAACCTTCGTTGTATGTGTGTGAGACAATATTTTTTAGGGTTTCTGTGCTCATTTCTCTACTTTCGTCATGTCAGTCTAAAAAAGAATGTTGCTTATTTTTCCTGATCTCTTGCACACAGTATTTTATCAGTAGTTATGGCTTTTTGTTACAACCTGTATAACCCAATCTTAGGACATTAGTGTCAACATTAAAATTGAAAAGAAATAATAATAAATGTTTTAGAACGCAGTTTAAAGTTCATTTAAATAGGGTTCTAACTTTAGATCCTGTTTTGTAATAAAGCAGGATAAGTTTGTTGTAAATTGACAAGAGTACTATTAATACCTACCGTATGTACTATAATAATTCTGATGTTTTTCTTATAAAATGCCATCTTACCAATATGTTAGTTCATCATTCATCATCATCATTTCAGCCAAAAGACGTCCACTGCTGGACATACCTCCCTCAAGGATTTCCACAAACGCCGGTCCTGGGCCGCCAGCATCCATCGTTTTCCGGCAACCTTAACCAGGTCATCGGTCCACCGTGTGGGAAGCCTACCAGCACTGCGCCTTCCGGAACACGGTCGCCACTCGAGGACTTTTCTGCCCCATCGGGTTTCCGTCCTGCGAAATTATGTGCCCTGCCCACTGCCACTTAAGTTTAGCAATCCGGTGGGCTACGTCGGTGACCCTGGTTTTCCTGCGTATCTCCTCATTTCTGATTCTATCTCGCAGGGAAACTCCAAGCATAGCCCTCTCCATTGCCCTTTGGGTGACTTTGAGCCTTCTGATGATGTTAGTTACTTCATGTTAATAAATTGAAACAGCACCTTTTATTAATAAAAATGAATAAATAATTTTACGATCTAATAAACTTCAATCTATAAACCAAATTATTAATACACTAGATTAGGGAATAATTTTGTTATTTAAATTAAATCATATGTAATGCACCAACTCGAATTGAAATTGAATGTACCAACTCACCTATAAACCTCCAATCTATGGGGTCATTATTATTATAAAATGTAACATACATTAGTTTCAGTGAATCATAATTGTGTTCTAACAAAGGTTTCCGGCTCCCTCCTATTCCAAGTCTGACAAGACCTGCATTCCATTTTAACCAAAATTGTCTATACTCATCTTGTGTTAGTAAATTTTCAATTATAACAGCTGTTGTATTATTTGATGGATGTTTCCTGATCCATGAGTAGTGATTATGGTTTAATGCAATCTGTAACAGATAGTTAAATTTATCTAATATGTACAATTTGAATTAGGAATTACCTTAAAACCATTCCATATTCAAAAATATTCTATAGCACTACTTAATAGACTTTAATTTAGATTTTTTTATGGACAGCTGACCATTAGAAAAAAAACCATTCCTTAATGTTTCACTCAGTGACTATTTTTTAAGTTTATAGGTGAATGTCAAAGCTCCCTTACCTCAATACCGTGATAGTTTGGGTGGGGTGCAATTGCTAAACCAATATAGGCACCACCTCTAGCTTTAATTTCGAAATTCAAAGCACTGCTGGCCACTTTGTAGAATGTTTTTTCATGGCTACACACTGTTGTAAAGTCTGAAAAAAATTTAGGTAATACCTACATAATGACAATAAACAGAATTGTGAACATGATTTAAGTAATTAATATTATGTAATTTAACACACTTATTAAATCACCCATGTCTTTTCTATGGTCATGGGTCGGTGATGTGTAAAAAAAACAAGTCGCAAGACTACCGCAAAAATCACATAATATAATAAGTATGTAGGTTAAAATAGCTTGAGCATTATCTATTCTAATAACTTGGGTGTTTTTCACAGATTAGTAATAGTAGCTAGGTGTTTTTATGACTTGGTGCCTAGCCTATCTCTCTTCGTATAGATAATTAGATAGACGGACGGGACGGACGATACCGACCAACCAACTGACAGTAGCTAATGTCACTTTGTAAAAAAATGTTACCCTAAATTTATATTATACAGTAATAGCACAGTAATAGTGAAGCGTTCAGTTCACGTTCAATCAGATGAATGAACAATGAGTGTAAATAATTAATCATTTCAAACTATAGGAGAATATTATTTCTATTTTACAATAAAATTGTATAAACGTGCTCTGATTTAAGTAACTAGTAGTTTGTAACTGCAATAAGTTTTTAGACGGCATATTACACAGCGCGGCGCGGTGACTAGTGCCAACACCGATCAACGCCGCGCGCGTCGCTCGCCATTTTGTTTATTTGTTTGTAAAACCTATTCTACACGGTTGGGTCCAACCACCAACAGAGGTCACCTTGGTCGAGTTGGGGCAAAAAGCAACCGTGTAGAAGTTGGTTGATGTCAATATTTGGTTGACCAACCGAGTGAACTTCCAACCACCTTGATCGTGAGCGCATCCCTCACTACCAAGGACCAATAGAGGACATTGGGTCGAAGAGCGACCGTGTGGATGCTTGTTGGCCTGCGACCGTGCGTAGTTGCGGCCAGTGTTGCCATATATACAGATTTACCTGTATCTATACGAACAACAACTTATAACAGTAAATAAACATAAAATTAGAGCAAGTTTCATTAAGTCTAAGACTAAGAACACTATAAATATAATTCAACTGATCATGAACGTAGAAAAGAACAACGGACGGAATCCCGTAGGTATACCATTATTAGGAAGCATAATTGTAAATTAATATTATAATACTCCTTAAAATAAAATGAAGTAAAATTATATATTTAAGTGGCTTAGGAGTCGAATGATCGCATTTTTAGTAATTATTATTTATTTTATTTTATTGGACAACTAAACAGGTAACAGTTAATAACTAAACATAATATCTAATAAACGAATCTATCCTAGGTTGGAACCCTTAATAATGTTGACACATCATGTCGTAAAGTTACTATACATAGTACAAAGCAACTATTATTATACTTTAACATAAAATCTGAAAATGTCTAAAATTTATCTTCAAGTTCTAAATCTGTCCGAAAAGCATCTTTTGAACCGTATTATGGAAAGCATTTTGGTATGGCGAGAAGATATCTAGATTTGGGTGAGTTTAACATAAATCATTATCATCACTATAATTGAAACTGAATCTACTAAACCGCTAGAAAAATCCACCAGCCACTAAAAGCAATATTTCGCCACTAAAAGGGGAGTCGAAACCACGAGTTTTAGTGGAAAATACCACTAAGTTGGCAACACTGCTGACAAGTTGTCTCAACTACACATCGTGTAGATTGAAAACCAACGTTGGTTGGAACAACCAAGGTGACCTCTGTTGGTGGTTGGACCCAACCGTGTAGAATAGGTTTTAAACCTATTCTACACGGTTGGGTTACACGGTTGGGTTACACGGTTGGGTTACAGGCTTGGTAGTGAGGGATGCGCTCACGATCAAGGTGGTTGGAAGTTCACTCGGTTGGTCAACCAAATATTGACATCAACCAACTTCTACACGGTTGCTTTTTGCCCCAACTCAACCAAGGTGACCTCTGTTGGTGGTTGGACCCAACCGTGTAGAATAGGTTTTAAACCTATTCTACACGGTTGGGTCCAACCACCAACAGAGGTCACCTTGGTTGTTCCAACCAACGTTGGTTTTCAATCTACACGATGTGTAGTTGAGACAACTCGTCAGCAGTGTTGCCAACTTAGTGGTATTTTCCACTAAAACTCGCGGTTTCGACTCCCCTTTTAGTGGCGAAATATTGCTTTTAGTGGCTGGTGGATTTTTCTAGCGGTTTAGTAGATTCAGTTTCAATTATAGTGATGATAATGATTTATGTTAAACTCACCCAAATCTAGATATCTTCTCGCCATACCAAAATGCTTTCCATAATACGGTTCAAAATATGCTTTTCGGACAGATTTAGAACTTGAAGATAAATTTTAGACATTTTCAGATTCTATGTTATAGTATAATAATAGTTGCTTTGTACTATGTATAATATGTAACTTTACGACATGATGTGTCAACATTATTAAGGGTTCCAACCTAGGATAGATTCGTTTATTAGATATTATGTTTAATTATTAACTGTTACCTGTTGTGTTGTCCAATAAAATAAAATAAATAATAATTACTAAAAATGCGATCATTCGACTCCTAAGCCACTTAAATATATAATTTTACTTCATTTTATTTTAAGGAGTATTATAATATTAATTTACAATTATGCTTCCTAATAATGGTATACCTACGGGATTCCGTCCGTTGTTCTTTTCTACGTTCATGATCAGTTGAATTATATTTATAATGTTCTTAGTCTTAGACTTAATGAAACTTGCTCTAATTTTATGTTTATTTACTGTTATAAGTTGTTGTTCGTATAGATACAGGTAAATCTGTATATATGGCAACACTGGCCGCAACTACGCACGGTCGCAGGCCAACAAGCATCCACACGGTCGCTCTTCGACCCAATGTCCTCTATTGGTCCTTGGTAGTGAGGGATGCGCTCACGATCAAGGTGGTTGGAAGTTCACTCGGTTGGTCAACCAAATATTGACATCAACCAACTTCTACACGGTTGCTTTTTGCCCCAACTCAACCAAGGTGACCTCTGTTGGTGGTTGGACCCAACCGTGTAGAATAGGTTTAATTCGGCTTCTAACCTCTGGTCTGATAGCACGAATGTTTTTTTTTACTGACCTCCCGCTGTTTAGTTATTATTTTTGTTAAGTTAATTATTTTTTTCTGTTTTCTTTACATTGTATTGTGTTTTCAATAATTAATTGATATTTTTCACTATCTTGAAGGTCATGCACCAAAGAAGGCATGGATTGACCAAACTGTAGTATCGTCCCGCCAGGCCTTCCTAGATGCCTTGACCACTGGCTTTTAACAGCTTTCAGGAAAGGGCAAACGATTAATTATCGGCCATAAAGGTGGGCAAGAAGATTCATAGAAGACAGCTTATTAATATTTGAATTTAAAAAAACGAAGATTATCATTAAGAGTTGAATGCCGATTCCTGTGAGAAGTGGTTTAGGTAGTCTTGCCAAAACTAAAACCAAATTCCGTAGTAGTGATGGATAATGCAGGGGGCATACCCCCCAGGAAACTAGAATCGCTGCCTACAATGTCTTGGACTATACCTAGAAGAACATTGCGTTATGTAAGTATGTTGTGGACGAGATGGCAGTCCAGCATGGGATAATTGTTTTACGTCTGCTCCCATACATACCACTATGAGTTCAATCCCATTGAGTTGGTATGGGCGCAGGCTAAAGGATATTTTGCTAGAAATAACAAAACCTTCAAAATGACAGAAGTAAAAAACTTTTTGAAGAAGCACGCATATCACACCTGAAAAATGGAGTAGCTGCGTGTCTCATATAATTAAAGAAGAAGTCAAAATGTATGGTCTCGACCATGTTTCAGACAGATTTATAATTAACTACTTAGTGGCCCGCCCCGGCTTCGCCCCTGCAAAGCGGGGGTGGGTTATAAAATAATAATAAATAAATATAAATAAATATCCTTGGACATTTCACACAACGCTCTCGTCCCAAGCTGATAAACTACTTATATACTTTTTTTTTGTAAATACATATTATAGATAGAAAACACCCACACTCGGAACAAATACTTGTAGGTCGTACAAATATTTCTTCCGCGACATGCTGCGCAGCAGTCGATCGCTCAACCACTGCGCCAACCGTGTCGTCAAGTCATCTTGAATCACTCTATCTATTAAAAAAACCGTATTAAAATCCGTTGCGTAGTTTTAAAGATTTAAGCATACATAAGGACGGACAGACGATAGCGACTTTGTTTTTTAGTAAAATAAGTAGTGAGTAGTGATAGTGATGTCACCGAAAGCGATAATGATGATGATGAATGATGATAATGTTTTTATTTATTTATCTGATGATGAATAAAAACAATTTACATTTTTTTTTTTGTTTTCAGTACCTACCAATAAGTAATTGTTTTAATTTAGACATCTATAGTTTCAACTACATGATATATTGAAAATAGGACAGTCTTACAAGTTTCCTCGCAATGTTTTCCATAATGTTTAAAACACTCGGTATACAGTTTATGTAGATTCTATAGAAACATAGTCGTCGAAAACTCGTTGGTATGTACAAAGCACGACTAAAATTCGAACCCTGTACCCGATATCGGCAGTTCGGCAGACAATCGAGCCAAATTCATTCATTCAGGAGTTTTTTCAATCATTCGCTTTGTCACGTCACAACACTATTGTTATTTCACCATAAACTGACAACACAGTAAAGTACTCGACATGAGGATATCTCAATTATCTCATAGATTCTCAGCCCAGAGGATGATCCACCGTTGAGTCGGGCCTTCTTCAGTTACTGTGCCACGCTGGCCAGACGGGTTTTAGTGACTCCGTCTAATTAAAAATACGACTTTAATCAGGTTTACTAGGTGCAAATATAAAAAAAATACAACAAATGTAGTTAGGCCAAACATACGTATTAAATGAGACATTATTTTACTATGTACCTATACATACTCCAAAAGCATCCTTCTGTATTTAATGCTGGCACTTTACTTTCCTATTCGTATATTTAAGTGTGGATGGACCATTTGTCAAGTCGTACAAAAGATAAAATATAAAAATCACGGATAACGCAGACACATACTGCACACGATTACGGATAGCGCAGAATTGCCATAGGACGTGCCAGCACGACAAAGTATGGGGCTGTCCATTAATCACGTGGTTTTTTTAACCACTCCCTTCCCCTTGGTGATACGTGGTGAGGTTTAGGACAACCCCCATCAAAAATCACGTGTAATTTTTTAGTACCTACAAAGAAACTTAAACACGCCGCTTTTCGGTTCAGAAAAGCAGCGTTTCACGAAAAATTAAATACACGTGATATTTTACTATAACCCCCCTACCCCTTGTGATATTTCGTGATTTTTGCAGAAACCCTCCCTCCCCCTTTCGAACCTCGTATGATTAATGGACAGCCCCTATGATAGGCGTAATTTAAAGCAATAATTATTTTTTTTAAATAAAACATACGCTTTAGGTAAATACTTTAATAATAAAACAAAAATAATTATATGACTACAACATGAAAACAATATAAATTTTCCATTGGTAGTTACATAACGAATGGTACATTATTAATAACATAATATTATGCAGTGCATGAACAGGCCTATATATTTAAAAAACAAACTGCAAGGCACAATGTGGTACGTAGTTGCAATTATCTTTTTAAACGTGGAAGCGTCATACGGCCTAAGGCTTACGTACTAGTGAATTGAGATTCTTTTTTAATGGACTTAAGGCATAAGAATTTCGTATTCAGGGAACCCTAGTTCCTGACCACCGAATGGGATATAGCAAACTCCGTGGGACTGTTGTACTTTGCCGGTGGTAATGCTGCCCTCGTGACGGACACGGCCAATAAATAGAGGTTCGCCATCTTCAGACTCGCCCGCTCGGAATGCTCCGGGTGGCACGTTGGCTCCACTGGTAGGAATCCAGTTGTTGGGTCCACCGACAAGAACCTGGAACAGGACACGTCTCAAGTGAAAACAAGGCCTCCGTTTCTTGCAGTTAATGATTTGGCTTACAGAATGAAACAAGTGGTGATGGATTGAGACTCTAGACTGTCGCCAATCCCGAGTGTCCTATATGGCGAGTAATCGAATAAGAGAGGGAACTGAAACAATCGATTGCGTGATTCACATGTTTACATGTACTTTATCATCACTATCACTACATAGTATCAACAAAGTCGCTGTCGTCTGTCCGTCCCTATGTATGCTTAAATCTTTAAAACTACGCAACGGATTTTGAAGCGGTTTTTTTAATAGATAGAGTGATTCAAGAGGAATGTTTTATGCATAATATTGTAGAGCAACACTGATAAATTTAGATGTTCATCATTGCACCCGTGCGAAGCCGGGGCGGGTCGCTAGTAATATATATAGAACAAATAATAACCTGGTACTCCTGTTTCCCATTTTCCTTTCCGCCCCAAGGCACATAAGCGCAGCCATGCGACTGGACGAGCTTGCCTGGAAGCCATGCGCCCTCGTGTTGTGCTCTAGCCACAAAGAGAGGTTCTCCACTGCAGTCTTGTCCTCCAACGACTGCTCCGGGTGGGATCTGGCCTCCTGCTGAGTTCACCCAGTTGCCTTGACCACCAGCTCCAGGCATAGGGCCACCAACTCCAGGCATAGGGCCACCAGGGTAGCCGGGAGGGTTACTGTATAGAGGTGCAGGCGCTGAGGGAGCCACTGCAAGGAGAAATTGCGGTTC
This sequence comes from Clostera curtula, assembly GCA_905475355.2. Lineage (NCBI taxonomy): Eukaryota > Metazoa > Arthropoda > Insecta > Lepidoptera > Notodontidae > Clostera > Clostera curtula. Next base: position 16,464,085 of record FR997795.1, read on the forward strand.
ATTCTACATATATTACATTTAACTGATTTGTTTATTTTAGTAGGCAATATGAAAGAATTAAAAGTGAAGTAAAGTCTAATGCCATAAATATTGTGAAGTTTAGCCTTTGTATGTACTTTGTGGTTTAGCCACTGAAGTTGTTATCGTCCGTCATGACGACCATTGTCTTAAACAACAAACAAATTAAAAGAAAGAAAGCAACCAATTATTCATAATTATTAGTTTGATAAAAATATGACAAACGGCTAAAGAGATAAAATACGTATGTAAATATTTGTTAAGTCTGTAACAAAATATATATACACACCGAAAGCAAACATTATGAGGTAGAATTATTTGCGAACAAGCACGTAAAACAAATAATTTTTCAGTATATGCGCTCAGTGGAACAAAATAGAGAAAATGCGTGTCACAGCGAACAGAAACGAAGAAACCAAAAGAAACAAAGCTTAGTCACAAAATGTACCCAACATACCAAGTTGAAACACTCCAACCATGCTGACGCAAACTACATTTCACCAAATCGATCAAGTTCAACACGCAATTTCCTATACGACATTAATTTTATTAGTTCTAAGGTGGTATAATGCAATCCATACAATTTAGAAGAGTTTAGACTAGAGGAGAGCAATTAACATCCAAAGCATTCTTTTAATTTAAGACTCAACGTGGCTGAGCGCCTGGTCTGTTGAAATGCGAGATGCGCCATTGTCCGCGGGCACCCCAAGCCGTTCGGACACCGAAGTGGTTTATCGGGAATGGCGTAGGGTCCAGCCACTCTGCAATAGTCGCTCCAGTATCCCCGTCACGCACCATCACTCTGCCGCATCTCCACTCGATCAAGAACTTTCTAAACTGGCTAGGGTTCACAATGCCCGGTGTCGGTACCTCGACCTACGGGTTAATAGTCAGTTGTAATCTCAGGACGGACGCAGAAAATACCACATCAATCACGAAATTAACACTACCTTGTCCGGTTTTTGTCTGTTAAGCCTAATGACAGACTTGCTGTTTTCCCAGCCTCCGATAATGATTTCGTAAATGGGATCCACCTCGGCAGGGCTGGATGCCAACGCAACGTGGCAGTTGCTGGGACCGCGGAATTCGAATTGCAGAGAACCAGCTGCGACGGGTCCGAATTTATACTCTAAATTATCCGGAGTATTGAATTCAGCCCCATCTGCGTAATAAATTAGGTTGTGGCGTTGGGTACATTTTATGTGAGAAACATTAGCATTTTGTGTGGTGATTGTGAAATAGGTTACCTTCAATTTTCCAGGAGCCGGTTGCTCCCCAACCAGTGCACACTCCGACAAAGGCGATCGGGAAAGGTTCAGGGTCTGTCCAGGAAATGAAGGGAATAGCTTCTCCTTCGCGCCCCGCGCAGTAGACACCTCCGTCCCAACGGACCCAGAATCCGCGGAATTCACCGCCGTTGACAATACCAGGAGTTTCAATTTCAACTTTTTCAGGTTTTGTTCTGTTGCGCCTGATCACGCTCTTTGTATTGCCCCACCCACCGATAAATATCTGTACAGAATAAATACATAAATGTATCTAAAACTTCCACGTCGGCGTCGCGTCGTGCAAATTGTTAGAACTGCATTGGGAATGGGAATTTTATTCTCTTATTATATTATATTTTATTAACTTCATCTCCTTTTTATAAAATACATCTGCTTATTTAATTCTAGTTTTGATTGCAAAGAATATAATTTATTTTACCTCAACCATTGGATCCGCTTGCTGCGGGCCCATGGTAAGCGCGATGTGTGCATCATTTGGAGTTCTGACCTTGAACTGCACCGACCCAGACGAGACTGGGAAAAACTGGTATTCCAATTTATCCTCAGTAGAAATGTCTGCAAAGATATTTTCATACTTCAAGTGATTGCTATTTTCAAGGCAGCTATTTTAAGCAAGGTCAACGTCTTCTCAGATATTTAAGATTCTGTACTCGTTTTCCTGGGTTCCTGTTTAGTATTGACATTATACGGTCGTTGCCATTCTAAGCATATTGCTTAACAGCTCTAAATATAGGCAGGTGACTTAAATTGGTATGCGAGCAAGGAGGTTTGCTCTGCACCCACTTATTCCTAACGAAATGCTGTCATCGCTTTAAAAGCTACAGCAGTTTGTGTGCAGCCAAATAAATGACAGATAGCTATAGTATTACAGGTAGGTAGAGATAAATGTCTGGCTCAGAAAGTAGTTCGATACGATGATGTCATCTTGTCGTATCAATGCCGTGTGGCCGTGACCTTTTTTATAACGTCGTTACGCATCGATTGTTTTCGTTTATATGTACTAAACAGTATCTTAATTAGCAAAAGAGACTCGTGTCATCTCTTAGACCACCAAAAGCGGAAATGTAACTACAGTACACAAACAAATCCAACTCTTGCACCGCATACCAGACACAAATCAAATGAAATGAATAATAAATATGGATTTTAAACAACGCACAAGCATCTGTTTTATAGATATCTAAGGTACACAATAAAAAAACAGAAGGAAAACAGAGTATGTCGACTTTTGTAAGGCACAAAGCCTAACTATGTACCTGCTCACAAAAAGATATGATAGCCGACAAACAACTTGAACAATGACCTTGACAGCTCTGTAGGCGATTGTTTTTGTCTCATTGGTGGAGAAGGAAGGCGAAGCCCATGCAATTGGTTGATGACGTGCGCAATCTTCCCCCTATACGGCACTTTTTGTTTAAGATATTCGCCGGCTTGTATAATATTTAACCGAAAGCTAGGCATTGTGCAGTCCATAGAATGATAGTGAAATATCTCGAAGCAATCCGATCAATAATTCCTCTCGCATTTCAACCACTTATCACAGTTTACCTTTTAACGAACCACGCTATTGGCATTAATTTAAGTAGTAAACAATTATATCACGTAAGCATGGCTAATAGGTAGACTTTATTTGCAACACGTAAAAATATTCTATATTTACGACTAAACGTGCTAAATTATGGTTGATTTGAAGGAGTACCTACCTACGTGCCAAGAAAATAATTCGTTATCGGTGCAAACAGAAATTACTTACATTATCTGTTCCTCAAGAATATACAATCCATTATAATGTATTTACTGGTATTACTAATGGACTACAAACAGGATGTTGGGAATGAAGGGCTTGATGAATTCCATAAAGTGAGGGGACTATTGTATTGAATACATTGATACTGTTTTAAAATAATATGGTCAAGACATGGTCAAGATTGTACGAATGATTTCTGCAAATGATTTTAAACATTAACGTTTATATGCAGGTACCTACATAATGTAAAATAATGTTAAAGTTTACGACTAAATCATGAAAGTCTGAATGACTTACTTTCCATGTTTGATGTTTATAGTAAACAAAGTAAATAGTGATCTTTTCACTACATTACATTTACCTTCGGTGCTTTGAGTATCTTTCGCATCTATGTTGCGTATAGGTGGGTAGGACGCGACGCAGATTTTGTGGCCTCTAACGAGTCATCTATTAGCTCAATTACAGTAAACTAGCTTACTGACCTACCACATACAGCTATGTACATATACCCATTATGTTAGAAATAGTTATTTTTACATATTCTCATTTAATTTAGTGCGCTCTTTTAGTACCTACATAATCAAATTTCAAATTCTGTTCTATCTGTGCGATTGTCATTCACATATTCTTAGATGTTAATAGCATTATTTATAGTTACTTGTTTTTTAATTTTATTAGAAGTATGCAGAATATACGAGTTACGACTCTTATTTACAATGCAATGGTACTTTATATTTTCAAACTACACACGATAAACAACCTTCGTTAGAGAACAAATTTGTAGATGATCTCATAGAATACAGCCATCGGGTACGATAAAACAAACCATTTGCATATACATAAACAGAAACTTGTTAAAATGCTAATATTTTATATGGTTGTGCCAGAATGACGTTAAAATTTTACCGCCCTACCGACTTAACGGGTGAAACAGACTATCACCCTAAAATAAAATTTTTGTGAGCTAAGAATGCTAAGATTCCCATAATTATAATTGCAATATGGCCTTCACAAGCCGAGTGGAACATTCATTGTGTTTTTATGGTAATAACGTAGGCATAGTCTTCTGTTAATCAAGAGGTACAGATATTGGGCGGTTAATCCAACATAGGTATCTACTTATACCAGCTGTATTGATTGTTGTTTCTACCGAATTTTCTGTGCTGCGCCACCACGCCCGTCTTTGGCTCGATGCCAAATAAATGCCGGTTCGAAGAAACGGCACCGGCATTTTGAAAAACAAGATTCTAAATTCAATTTCTCATCTGATATTTCACTGATAGTACATACGTAAATGAATGAAACGACGTAAGGCTACTTATAGAATAAAATTAACGTCTTACTGGTTAAGTAGCCAAGGCGTCAGACTCAGAGTTCAGACCGGACGAAAAGACACGCTAAGCTCTTGATTCCTCAACTTATTTTCCATCAGGCTCAGTTTAATAGTAATATATAAAAGACACTTACCCAAGACGTTAGCCATAATTGCAATTTATTTAATAACTTTTTCAATAACAACACACGAAGCGCACTCGCCGAACGCTACTTCAATACTGCTGCTGGGATGGGATCGGTCGAGCGAAGTCGTTGCGACCTCGAATGCCGACACGGCGACGCTCCATTAGGATGATGTCATACTGAACTCTGGAAATAAAGTTCTGTTGTAAATCAATTAAGGTTCATTTTTTAATTTCATATTTATTTCTTTACGTTTTCGATATTTGAAATGAAGATTGTATTACCAATATCATCCAGACAGAGGGTAGCGCTGGGTAGATATCTACATACCTATAAGTGTACTATTGCCGCTTTGGGGTTCAGCAGGATAGTCTTTTGAGTTAGATATTTATGTAAATGTAACCTGCTGAATAAGGGCAGCAAATTACAGTGGCCAGGGCGGCAATCAGGTTAATTCTGGACCCGTGTATACTGCCCTTATAGTGTATAATAGTATAGTAAATGTTTAATTGCTACGTCACGATCTCGGCCCATGCTAGACACACTGCTGGGTCGGGGCTTTTCCAATTATGTACATGGAGTGAAATTAGCCTTCTGTGCCACGCTGGCCAGACGAGTTCACACATGCTATTATGTTCTTCTCTTGCGGCTAGGTTTTCAGCCTTATTTATTTAGTCGGCTTCTTCGACACCCTCAGATTAGATGGGATGGTGACACTGGGTATCCTAAATCCGTCATCATACGGTTACGCTTATTGCTACTCATACATGTAGATAAATGTTATCATGGACAGCGTATAGGTAAACAAAACAGAATATGACCTTCATGGACCTTTGCGTTGGTCAAGGTTTGTGACGAGTGTTGACGTGAGAGTAATGCGTAGTGACTCCGATATTTGAATGCAGATCTTTTATAATACATATTTCGGTCTATTGGTAGGTTTTATACAGGGTGTTTCTCCGTGTGCTGTCGGCTTTAGAATACATAGTGGCACCACCAGATTGAGGGTGTCGTAAGATTCGACAATAGGAAATGACAAGGCCGATAACCTAGCCACAAGAGAAGGAAAACTTGACTCGAAACCCTGTGCCCGTCTGGCCAGCGTGGCACAGTTGGCTGATTACCCTCCATGTAATTGGTGGAGGCCAGCAGTAGGTCAGCTAAGCGCCGAGTAGTTTATAGGGTGTAAGAGAAAGCTAATAACCATAACGAAAGACTTTCGAAAGGAGTAGGTACTGATAAAAAAATTGAGTAAAAGAAAAACAAATTTGTTTGTTTTTCTAAATCCGTCACCACAAGGACTAAGTTATTTCATAAGTTCAAACTTGGATGGTTTAATGGTTTATTAAACCAGCTAAAGGACCAATACTGGCAATGCTTTGCATAAATAACATATGTGGATACACAATTAATGTAGTTATTAAATCGTAAGGAAAGCATTGATGATGCCAATAATATGAATCAGACTGATTGAAATGAAAATGACTATACACACAATATATGTACATATATCCACAATCTCTGTTTATTTATTCGAAAGATGTTCAGTGTGGGCTTACACTGAAGTACCTATGCCTATTTATATTAGCCTACATCGTTATTATTGCAAAACAAGTCAAGTTATTTTAATTTCGCACGTGATTCATGAATAAAAGTTGTCTGTCAATTTCTGTTACTCATTATGTTACTCATGAGGTAGGAGTTAATTATGAAACCGGCAATAGGCAGTTACATGATTGACTCAAATTCCCTTCATATTCTTGAATGTGATTGAAATTTTGCTTCAGGGACGTAAATGTGGAGTAGATACTTTTTATACCATAAATATTTAAACTTATGTGCCTTTCTGTTCTAATTTTAAACATTCATTTTTTTATTAGCCTAGTACAATACTTCGAATGGCTATACTGTATTTGAGTTTGGAAACATTATGGATTACTATGCTCGGAGTTTCCCTGCGAGATCGAATCAGAAATGAGGAGATACGAGGTAAAAAACAGAGTTCCCGACACAGTCCACAGGATTGCCCAACTTACGTGGCAATGGGCAGGGCACATAGCTCGCAGGACTGACGCCCGATGAAAGTCCTCAAGTGGCAATCGCGTCCCGGAAAGCGCAGTGCTGGTGGGCCTCCCACACGGTGGACGAGACGACCTAGTCAAGGTGGCCGGAAAGGGATGGATTCGGGTGGCTCAAACCGGCCTTGGGGACGGTCCAACAGTGGACGTCTTTTGGCTGCAATGATGGTGATGATAGATTTCTTTAATGAAATTTATGGAGAATATATTTAAGACTACATTTACGCTTTACCATCGGTTCATAATGCCAATCCACGGAGAAGAGCCGGCAAGGAAACTAAATAGCTGCTATGTTAAGGTTACAATGTTGGTGGTACTAAGAATTCTGACAAATAAATGAGAGCATTTTTTTTAATTATACGTCACAAAAGAACTGTGTACAATATGCATATTTTGTCCGACAAAAAGTATTTTCAAAATAGTTCCAATGTTTCCAATGAAAGTGTAGAGGTCCATGATCATTTCAGATCCTGTTCGATTTAGATAGATAGATAGACATCACTTAACACTTAATTGCACATTTGCGACATACACGTAGCTTACAGGAGAAATTAAATAAAACACATACTATTGGCAGCCTTATCACTAAATAAATATACCTCCTCTACACCTGGTCTTTAGCCGTACACGCATTAATTGGACCGGGTGACCTTAACCTGAACCAAAATTTAATACTCGCTCTCGCACCTTTATTATTGTTACGATACAGGGTGTACCGTGTAACAAATCTCTTTGCTAAATTTCAGGAAAAAATGGAGTGATTTTCTTAAAATATTGGTCACAAGCTAATGACGAAATAAACAATAAACTTGAAGAAACCATCTGGAAGTCAGATTACTAAACTTGTAATAACAACGATAGCTAGTTGGTTTTTACTGGAAACATTTTTTTATAATCAATGTTAGGATCTGAAAAGAATATATTTGTGTCTTTAAGGTGAATGTTCCAGGGTAGCCCGCGAAATTCAAATTTTCTTAGGTTTTTTGCAATTTGTAGGTCAGTGCTAGGTTGTATGTTGATTATAATGTTATTCGCGGCTGTAAGACGTATGTCGTTATAGAATTATAATCATCAAAATCATCAATGCTACCCTCCAAGCTCATAAAGGTGCAAGAAAAACTTTTTCAACGTCAAAGTCATTCTTGCACCTTTATGAGCTTGAACGGTTGTATTGATGAGTTTGATGATTATAACTCTGTAACTACATACGTCTTACAGCCGCTAATCAAATGTTCATCATCATACAACCTATCACTGCGCTGCAAATTGCAAAAACCGTAAGAAAATTTGAATTTCGCGGGCTACCCTGGAGCATCCACCTTAAGATAAAAATATATATTTTAAACACAGGACTGTTTCCATTGATTACATAGCTCTTCGAATGCTTATAAGGTTTTTGTTTCATCCTTTAAAAAAAGAACGTCTACCGGCCATGCCCATGCCGACCTAGATCTTAACCTCATTCGTAGGTTGTCTAAAGGGCAATATTGTAGCTTACTCGCTTGCTCAAAATCGTTACCCAGCCGTAGCAAGTTTACGTCATCTAGTAACGATTTTGAAAATGGGATATTTAAGCCGGCCAAACAGGTAGAGTAGGTATTTGATGTAAATATCTTTCCAACAGATAAGCATGCTTTTATTTTTGACCAGTTCTATTTTTTTTTTTTGAAAATCTTCATCCCAACGTCTGGATATGTGGACTAGCCCGGCTATGGTGGATTCCGGGGCAGGAGAAGATTATGGTTTCACCGCGACCGACCCAGTAAAACCTACAGGATTCCTCGACTGCCAGATTCAAGTGCCACGGGGTTTCTGCTCTCGGCTGTGGGGACTTTCCTTCGCGATCAAGCTCTGAGGTGGGCCATCATTGGGAAGAGTTCACGAGACTCGCTTCCTCCCGGGGCCTTTACTGAGAAGACGAAAGGCATCCCTTAGCCGTTTCAAGATACGCCTGCGTCCTAGTCGTGTTTTCATTTTGGCTATTATTCCGGAGTTGTAACGAAAAGTTATGATCGCAGTCAGATGGATAGTTGGTTTATTTGAAACGTTTACCAGAACCTTCTATGCACATCAAAACAAAAGTTAAAGACAATAAACATCGTTAACGTAAAGTGCACATTAGGAGGTCTTATCGCATACCTCGATTAGAAACCGGTGGTCAAAGTGTGTTCATGACGTCAACACTATTATTAAAATTTAATTAAAAATTTTAATTGCACTTCTATTTAAAATTAAAACAAACTCAGTCTCTCGACTAATTAGCTACTGCATATCAGATAAATGACTGCATAACAAATTAACTATGTACTTGATTAACTAAACGTATTTTATTAAAACACGTTTAAAATTAATCACATCACAGATGGCCTTTTTTATTTAATTTAAAACTAAAATCTAGCGGATACCACAGATTATAGTACAAAATTACTCACCGTATAACACTCGGCCAGGCGTTATGGCCAGGGCTGCAACCACTTGCAGCGGAGGGGCGGCCAGGCAGGCGTGCCACGGCTGCCGACGCAACCGCGTGGGTCGGGCGCCACTTCACCTGGCGTCTGACGGGGGCACTCGCACGGGGGGTCAGTGTAATGTCCCGCACGTGCTTCTCGGTGGGTTGGGGAGCCTCCGGAGCTCCTCATCAAAGCGTGGAGCCCGCTTGTGGAAGCGGGCCAAGGACGCATCAGGGTCACGGAGCATGTTCCCTATTGGGGAGTGAAACCCGTGGCCCTGTTTCGGGCAGTTGAGTTTAGTTGGTTTTAGTGGGTAGGTTGGGGCGCCATTACAACCTTTCCGCGCCCCGGAGTCTCACATAACCCTGCTCGCGTTTTGCGGTCGGGTATCCATGAGGATTTCCAACGTAAAAAAAACCAGTAAATATACTTAAATAATTTCTTATGTCCGTGTGGCGACTGATTTAGAATACAGGATGTCACCAACCCATTACATCTTTCGGGTGTCGTAAGGGGCGACTAAAAGAACGCAGATCACCTAGCCCCAAGAGAAGGAAAACTTAATAGAAACCCTGTGTCAACCCGTCTTGCCAGCGTGGCACAGTAGGCAAATTTACCTCCATGAATTTGGAGGAGGCCCGACCCAGTAGTGGGTCATTTATGGGCTGAAATGACTTTCTTATGCATTTAGTAAAAAGCTGTTATTTTGATATTATTACATGTATACAGACAGACACTGCACTTTTATTTAGTGGTTTAAGAAAGATTGATTTGTTAAAAAAACTGAGTTACCTTGCTGTTTTGCTATAATTAGTCTTTATTAAGATTACACTATGTTGAATTTTATGACTTTAATTAGATGAATGTAACTAGTTGATTAACTGTTGTTCCATTTAGAATAACTCACAGTTCCATAGGGGTTGGATTAAAAAAAATGATTTAAATATTTTTTTGCACACACAGAATTATCAGTTTTACTTTTAGTTAACAGATTGTCATGCAGAAAAGCTGTTTAGCTCTATAGGTCAAACAGTCATAGAGATTTGATTTTTTTCATGAGCTTATTTAGTGTCCAATTCAGTATTTTTTGTGGTTGTAGCGACCGCATGCTACATACTTTACACAATTTACCCGAAAAATCTGAACTAATTGCATCAAGAAATATCGCCTACAAATGCGATAATTACGAAAAAGTCCTACACCGCGATAGCGAAATTTCAAGAGCAATTCGCAAGGTTAAGATATCCCCGACTACAACTATCGGGGGAATAGGCGCTGCGACCCCTAGCCAGACATAACACCTCGTCTGGCTGGATGATCATCCCTTTGCGCCTAAATGGTAATTTCTAATATTTGCCTAGAAAACGTTTACAGTTGTACGATTCAATTATAACTATATACCACCCTTATTAATTCAACTATACTATTTAACTACATTACTTACATATTGCTTTGCTTTGTTGGTCTATGGGTAGTCTAGGTTAGTCTAGTGCAAGAAAAAAAGAACACATTGAAAAGGAACACACAAGGACACATACAATTTAATGAAGACTATCGAGCGATATATAAAAATATCGAGCGCATTACTCGTATGTATCATAAATAACATAATGCGAGCTCGAATTAGAAATGAGGAGATACGCAGGAAAACCAGGGTCACCAACATAGCCCACAGGATTGCCAAACTTAAGTGGCAGTGGGCAGGGCACATAGCGCGCAGGACCGCCGCTCGATGGGGCAGAAAAGTCCTCGAGTGGCGACCGCGTTCCGGAAGGCGCAGTGCTGGTAGGCCTCCCACACGGTGGACCGATGACCTGGTTAAGATCGCCGGAAAACGATGAATGCGGGCGGCCCAGGACCGGCCTTTGTGGAAATCCTTGGTGGAGGCCTATGTCCAGCATTGGAAGTCTTTTGGCTGAAATTATGATGATGATGATGATGACATAAAAATATATTGTTCTAAAATTTTACTGTAAAGGTCATACAGATACCACCACAGGCTAATACCTAGTAGGTGTATACTATTCTTTGACCCAACTATCGTCGATTGATGACGTCACAGACTTGTTAACTGGCACAAAGCTTCAATTACTGCACAATGATGAGAGGTAGAACGCCCTTGGAGACAGATTACGGTTTTATTTGCATTTGTTGCTATAATACAATGTATGAGGCTCTATCTGAGGGAAGCAGGTGCTTCATACATATTTTCCGTGGCGATTCCAGGCGTGAGATGTAGGGAACTAGGAAATAAAGGAATTTCTTACATTTATAAACTCACCTCATCATCATTATTTCAGCCAAAAGAGGTCCACTGCTGGACACGCCTCCCCCAAGGATTTCCACGTAGGCCGGTCCTGAGCAGCCCGCATTATCGCTTTCCAGCGACTTTAACCGGGTTGTCGGGCAACCGTGCTGGAGGCCTACCAGCACTGCGCTTTCCGGAACGCGGTCGCCACTCGAGGACTTTTCTGCCCCGTCGGGCGTCAGGCCTACGTGCTACGTGCCCTGCCCACTGCCACTTAAGTCTAGCAATCCTGTGGGCTATGTCGGTGACCCTGGTTTGCCTGCGTATCTCCTCATTTCTCATTCGATCTCGCAGGGAAACTCCGAGCATAGCCCTCTCCATTGCCCTTTGGGTGACTTTGAGCCTTCTGATGGAGCTATAGTGGGCGACCACGACACTGTGCCATATGTCATCACTGGCAACAAACCTTCGTTGAAGACTTTTGTCTTCAAAGACTGCGGCATTGCTGTACAGTTGTAAACACACCTACTTGCGCTAAAATCAACATTCAACATACAAGCAGTAAAGATTTATCCTCTTAAAGCCCATGATATTTTATAGTTGTGTCCTTTCAAAAAACTGGACTTTCAAATCAAATCAACTGCCTTGATGGTATAGGGTTTGAATGTCGCCTTGGGATCAAGGTCCACGGTACGATTTTGGGGTCGGGCAAGTGTCTTTGTGTAAACCAGAGGCAGTTGCTCTGAGTATGGGTGTCATTTGTGTTCGTGACTTACATGTTCATAAACTGCCGCCGCCTTTAAACCTAGAACATGGGCTTAGTTTGAAAAACAATAGTTGTTGACTCATTTATGGGCTAACGTTATAAGTTGATTAAAACTTTCACTGACTTATTTGTAGAAGCACTAGTTATCTAATGAGACGAGGTAATTACGTAAACTTTGACCCACGATAAAAATGAAATACTGGTAGAAGATAAGTTGCACAGTTATTAAACTAATGCAATAATAGGTATTGTAATCCTGAGAATGACTAATCAAGCATTTATTCGATATTGTGTAGCAATTTGTATACATGTAGTTGAATATGAGTTACTGGGCTTTCTGTTGTCTTATGGTGTGCTGTAACAGTTGTCCGTGTGGTGACGGATTTAGATTACACAATGTCACCAAGGCATACCATTACAAGGGTGTTGTAATATAGGCGACTAAAGGAACGCAACAGGCAATCTACCGCCGCAAGAGAATGAAAACGTGATACAAACTCTGTGCCAATGCATCTGGCCAGCAAGGTATATTAGGTATGCTAATTTCCCTCCATGAATTTAGAGGAGGACCGACATACGAACATGGGGTTGAAAATATTCCCGAGTAAGTTTGAGAACATGTGGTACGGTAGCGCTTGCCTTAAAATATGGCGCTAAATATTGAAACAGCGACATTTTTGTGCCAAAAAGGAACTAAACCTATAGTAAATGCTGACGAAGACAACTACATGCTACATACATAAATGATGTCTTTTCTAATGCTTTTAAAGTTTGTCTCTCGGACACTTCTTTTTAATCTCAGTTAACCATATTCGAAGTTTGCGTGACACAGGGAAAACTTTTATTATAGTTTTACCATCACGAGCATCGATCTCTAATAAAAGCACGAGCGAGCTCGTAAAATATTACTTATTTTACCACTATATATTTTACCACCGGTAGCTGGTTTATAAACTGCACCTAACTAAAGTTTCTATATGACATCCCATACGTAGGTAACCCACTGCTGAGAAGCCTCTTTCGAAACCAGAAATGGTATGTATTTACAATGTTACTCCATAGTTATGGGTTTTTATTATCAAGTTTTGCGTCTCTTGACGCTACGCTATCTGCTTTTTGCGTTTCTTTAGTCTCACGACACATCCAGAATGAAATGGTTTGGTGATAATAATGTCACCAAATCACTATTCTAAAGTTACCGCATGCGCAGGGATCCATAACTATGGATGGAGTAACATTGCGGAGTGGCAATGAAATGCGGCAACATCGATTGCCAAATTACATACTCATATTTATGAGTAGATAGTGATTATCCCTCGTACTAGGAAAACCATAATAATTATGTATTTTGTCTTCATAACATAGTGATACGCCAGGAAGACTAAATAAAATGTATTTGACGACACGATTGGCGCAGTGGTTGAGCGATCGACTGCTGCGCAGCATGTCGCGGGTTCGATTCCCGCACGGAAGAAATATTTAGTACGACCTACAAGTATTTGTTCCGGGTCTGGGTGCTTTGTATCTATAATATGTATGTATTTACAAAAAAATTTGTATAAAAGTAGTTTATCAACCATCTCGCTACCATAACACAAGCATTAAGTTGCTTAGTTTGGGACGAGATGGCGTTGTGTGAAATGTCCAAGGATATTTATTTAATAAGTATATATATGGTTTGTAATATAAAAAAATAGTGAGTCGGTGCCACTGTAACCGCTGGATTAGGCCTCCAGGCCTCTTCCAGTCACATGGAGCGTAATTAGCCCTCTGTGCCACGCTGGCCAGTCGGGTTGGCATAGGTATCAAGTTTTCATTATCTCCTCTCTCTTCTCTTGCGGCTAGGTTATCGGCCTTGTCATTTCATTTTGTCGGCTCTTACGACACCCTCAGGATAGAATGGGTTGGTGACACAATGTATTCATATTCCGTCACTACTCGGAAGAAACTCGTGAGGTCATATTCTCGGCATCACTATTTATTTATAGATATAGAGGTAAGGGTATATGACGTCAGACCAAGTTACGATTCGAATTAGTCACCCGTGCTTTTGAAGGAAATAATAAATTAAATGTGACGTAACGTTCAAAAATAACATTCCCCCGTTTTACCAAGCATTTATTACACCCAGTATTATAATTGAACTTTCGTTATTTTTCGGCATTCTTGGTGAATTGACCTTTCAAGCTAATTGCTTGTTAAAAGTGTGTTGCTAAATACGGCCCATGTACCCGCCCGTGATGTCTAGCGTACAGCCGTGATCGGGTACTCGCAATAAGAGTTTCCCCCCTAGAACAAAAAAGACACATATTTAATATCAGGCCTGGTTTCAGTCCCCATCCCTGTTACCTATATCTTTAAACATTTTTCGTTTATTTAAGTGCATCCATGGCAAACTTAAGTAGCAGTGGGCAGGGCACATAGCTCGCAGGAATGAGAGTGAGGCAGAAAAGTCCTCGAGTGCCGCCCGCGTTCCGCAAAGCGCAGTGCAGGTAGGCCTCCCAAACGGTGGACCGACGACCTGGTCAAGGCCACTGGCAGGCATTTTATGAGGGTGGCTAGGGACCGGCCTTCGTTGAAATACTTGGGGAGGCCTATGCCCAGCCACGCCCAGCAGTGGACGCCTTTTGGCTGAAAAGATCTACCGAAATATCTATTGTACTTTATATTTAACTAGCGACCCGCCCCGGCTTCCCACGGGTGCAATGATGAACCTCTACATTTATCAGTGTTTATCTACAATATTAAGGATGTATTATACATATAAACCTTCCTATTTAATCACTCTACCTATTAAAAGAAACCGCTTCAAAATCCGTTGCGTAGTTTTAAAGATAGGGACGGACAGATGACAGCGACTTTGTTTTATACTATGTAGTGATGATAGTGAAGTGATCAGTTACAAAGAAAAAGGAGCTTAGAACATACGAATATTGGACTTATCTTTTTTGCCTCTATGAAAAAAGTTAGAAAAATCTTACTAATATTATAAACGTGAAAGTTTGTAAGTATGGATGGATGGATGGATGGATGGATGGATGGATGGATGGATGGATGTTTGTTACTCTTTCACGTAAAAACTACTGAATGGATTTTAATGAAACTTTACAATAATATAGCTTATACATCAGAATAACACATAGGCTAAAAGTTATAAAGATATTATGTGAATTACAACAATATAAACAAGTCGAATTCAAAATTTCTAATTGTCAAATTTTCGACCATATTAAACTATAGACAACATAACGTTTCGCTGTCAGTTGCGTTTTGTTAAAGTAGGTTTTATACGGACGGGATAAAAATCTCAGGTATCCTATGTCCAACTTTCTTTTTGTTTTAAATATATAATGCGGAACAAAGTTCGCCGGGTCAGCTAGTAATTAAAGAAGGATAGATAAATTGAAAAGAAGTACACAATTTATAATTCGAATAATCCCACACATATTATCTTATCGGTCGTAGCCACTAGCGCTATCTGTTGGATATCTCTAGAACAACTTACGCAATAAGTAAACAATTTGCTTCTTCATATTCGGTGTGGTAGCAGAGTACGACACACAATAGTTCTAGTATTGTTAAATAGATGGCATTAAACACACACCATGCATCTGCGACAAAATACCAATTTGGTCAGTGTTTACATATTTTATTAATAACTTCGATAAGTTATAAGGATTGTAGAACGCGTTTATGATTGCTACGGTTAAATAGATGCATTTATTTGCGTCGTGGCTGTCGTGTATTACAAAGCTGAAAACTTTGCTGCTAGAGAAGGAAAACCTTGAAACGAATGCCTGTGCCAACTCGTCTGGCCAGCGTGGCACTGTAAGCTTATTCCCTCTTATTCTCCCTTCCCCTGTAAGGGGAAGACGCCCGACTCAACAGTGGGCCATCTATGGACTGAGTAGTAGTGGACAGTGGTAGAATTAATAAGGTTGGGGCTCTATTTTTACGCTACTGCCGTAGATGGCGGCGGTTATGTGATAAATATGTTTAAGGGTGTGAAGATAGCGTACGTTTTGAAACGAATCTTTTATAACCGCGTTTTCACCGACATGTTCAAATCATATTGCGCACTAACCGTCTCTCCAAACGGTGCACAGCACAGTAGAATCAATAGGGTAGTCAAAAAATCGACACGCGATGCGTTGACGCACCCTATCCCTACCCCACACAGTTAAACAATAGAACAATAGCAATATTGATCCAATTTAGCTATTTTTTAAGACCCGACAAAGAGAGGGGTGTTTCTAGTTTGACATGCGTATCATAGTTAACCAATTTTCATCTTAATAAACAGAAAAATGAATATTTGTCTATATGTCCTATAAAGAATCATGAATTATGCACTTGATCATGTGATGATCTTCATGAAAATTGTTGTGTCATGTGTAAGTGTCATAGAAAGGCGCGCAGGGTACAGCTAGTACAGTCCACTCCAATCTTTATGGCCGCTCTGAAATGAGCCGTCGCGTCTTCCCTTCTACCATCTACTACAGTCGGTGGAGTAAAAACAGAGTAACGTGAGTGAAAAGGTATACGTTGTCATTTCACCCGCTACGGAGTTCCAACTACTGAGTGGGGTCTCCAAGTCCATGGAGGGAAATTAGCCTACTGTGTCACGCTGGAAAAACGGGTTGGCACTGGGTTTGTATCAAGTTTTCCTTCTTTTGCGGCTAGGTGATGTACCTCATGCGTTCCTTTAGTCGCCACCCTCAAGATGGTTGGTGACACTGTGTATTCTAAATCCGTCACCACATGGAAAGGAGAAAAGCGAGTAACGTCGGCTTTGTTATGATCTAGCTCTGAGCTTTCAGCCATTACATTAGTGAAGTTTTTTGTACATAGTATGTGAGTGCAGTTTTAGCACGCACTTTTATGTTATTCAACTTTTTGGCTTTATGTGTGCGTGCTTTCGCAGACTCGTTTGTACCACCATTATTGTGACCATTTTATTTGAAAAAGCAACCATGGCGTTTAAAACCGACTCTTCCATGCGGAATGGCATTTCGAACCGGGGCGGTAAATACTTAATTATTAACAGTTTTTTAAATTTAATTAATGTGTTATTTTTTTAATAATATTATTTCGTCTATTTGAAAGCATTTGTAAGAATTTATTCGAAACAATAAAACATTTTGATTGGAATGATTTAGTGCCGCAAATTTGCTATTTTCTATCGACGTGCACATCCGATACGATGCAATACCATCAATAATATAATCAGCTAAATTCAAAGTTCTTGCCAAGTGCTTGGTGTTTAAAAGTGACGTGTGGCATTGCGGACTGGCACTATAATATTAGGAAGTTGCCAAAACTGTCAAAATCGATCATCAATACCACGTTGAAGGTCGATTTTGGATCTATTGAATTATCATTATTGGGCCCAGACAGCTGGTCTAACAATATATTAACCGGTTGTCCCACAAAAGGCCGGGCAGACTGCAATAGCTTCTTAAAGTGGTAGAACTAGGTACTGCTATAGTTAGCCAAATCGGGTAAAATTGATGCCGCTCCACATAATTGGGAGATCGAGGACGAAGAAGGGTATTTTTCAGAATGCGAGAGCGTGAGTATTATGCTCAAGCGGTAGAACTTTTTTAATCATTTATTCATAGCAAATACATAGGTTAGTTACATTGGGTGGAATAGTGCAACATAAACTCATTCGGACTGTTCTGCGTGCTACTATTGTCGTATTTACAAAGGTATACCTAGATGAACTCACTAAGCAGTCACAAAATAAGTTTTTATGTTATGAAGAACCTCCTCCGGTTTGAATATTTTGTATTTCTGTTTTTAAGAAATACAACATATTCAATCCCTCCTGCGTATGTTTGCATAGATCGACTGTAAATAGGGTTGCCAACTTTTTTTTACAAGAAATAAAGTATATTCAGCTCTATGAAGAATATTAAACAGTATTTTAGAAAAATGAACAGTATGTTATTTATTGTTTTAAATACATATTTCTAGAGCTTCTCGCACAACTTACCAATTTATAGTCTTTTTTTAAAACTTTATTTCAGATTTATGTGTGGTTACGCCACACATAAATCTGAAATTAAAATAAATGCGGAGCTGCTCTATTTCTACGCTCCCGCCACTTAGCATTCATTACTGAAAAAATGTGTGAGCGTCGTAAGTATAACACATAATAATGTGTTTACATTTTGGTGCCGAAAACAGTATTTTGTATACTTAATTTTTCTTCAACAGTATAAAGTATAATTGAGTGAAAAACAGTATCATACTGTTCTAAACAGTATAGTTGGAAACCCTAACTGTAAATGATGAAAGGCGATTAATCGGTAGTAGGCATAATAGCCTACCACCGATCTATTTATAAATCTAATCATCATATAATAATAATCATCTCATTATAGCTATGAATAGAGACTCCTTCATTTCTTGACCTGCCTCTTCGTTTTTGGCAACACCATGCTCCCTTGCTCTGGCCACCGAGCAGCGCTAGTTTGAGCAGTGCTTATTAGCTATGCTTAATATGTACTACGGTCACCTGATTTATTCACATAATAGATATTGTTCGGGGAAAAAGCAATTTCCTCTAAAGGCCATCTGCCAGCTCTGCGCAGGGCGACGGGCGCAGCTGTCGGCGCACGCGCACGACAATGGCCGCGAGCAATGAACCCACCACCCCTCACCCTTGCCATATCAGGTACTATACCGTTTCTGAAGCCTTAGTAAAAGAGGTCGCGCTGATTCGAATTGTCTAAAAATCAACGTATATTTTTATACTGCAGCAATTTGCATGCAGCTTTGTTCTCAACAAATCTATTTTTGCGCTATGTTAAATAAAAAGCAGCATTTTTTATTCACCCCTAAAGATAAAGATTTAGGGCCTAGCCAAGCGGCTTTTGAATCTCACGCTTTGGTAGAAGAATAGAAAGGCAATTACGGGGGATTAAAAACACTAAAAATTTTCTTCTCTGTTGAGGTGTATTCCAAATGGTAAATTTTAAAAGTATTTTTTAATATTAATTTTATTTTATTTTTTACCTTGTCAAAAGATCTTTAATGAGCCAAGATGAATTTTGACATTGCCTGTGCGGTAAAACATCTAGCCAGAACAGAAGGAATGTTAGGAATAAAATATGACACTGATTCCTAACATTAAAAAACGTTTTCAAATAATATTTGTACGACCTACAAGTATTTGTTCCGGGTCTGGGTGTTTTCTATCTATAATATGTATGTATTTACAAAAAAAAATTTATATAAGTAGTTTATCACCCATCTCGTTACCATAACATAAGCATTAAGTTGCTTAGCTTGGGACGAGATGGCGTTGTGTGAAATGTCCAAGGATATTTATTTGTAAGCTATATTTTGTGTATATTAAATGATACACATTTTTTAACTCAATATATTATGCTGGCAGTATGACTCATACTACTACTCGGCCCAAACATGACTCACTGCTGAGTCGGGCCTCCTCCGATTACAAAGCCCCGCCGCACATGCTCACACTCGCATTGGCTGTCACGCGCCGCGTGCGATGCGCTGCGCAGTACCAAACTCCACATGTACGCATGTGGTAGGTTTTAAATACTGCCACTCACACGCGGCTCGTGACAGCCAATGCGAGTCGAAGCATGTGCAGCGGGGCAAAGAGGGTAATAAGCCTACTGTGCCTCGCTAGCCAGACGGGTTGGCACAGGATTTTGTTTCAAGATTTCCGTCTCTTGCGGCTAGGTTTTCGGCCTTGTCATGTGCTTTTGTTGGCTGTTACTCTACGCAACGAGCGGGGTGGTAGTATTCTAAACTCTTCACCACACGGTTTCAAATAAATAAATGTTTGTATAAAGCATAGCAAAGCGTGGCCGGGTCTTGGACTAGGCACGCCTAAATCCCCGAGACTCACGGTAAAGTCGAACCGTGTGTGACAATTGCGCCGTTTTTTTTCTTGAACAGCTGATTGCACAGCTGATGCATCCATAAATATCTCCCTGCCCTATCTACTGCTTATAAAAAAACAGATAGAAAATAAAAAATCAAAGGAATTTTGATAAAAGAGACCAGCTCATCATTTCTTTCTATCTTTCTTTTTCTATCGTTTCTTTCTTGGGTTACAAATGACCCACGGGTCTGTCGACCCTCCTCCAATTTCATGGACTTCTGACACGGTTGACACTGGTTGTGGTATCAAGTATTCCTTATCTTGTGTTAAGGTGTCCTCAGTTCCTAGCGCCTCTTTCAACACCCTCACAATGAAATTGGTTATGGTAATTGGCCTTGTTTCTAATGCAATCTGAAAAGCATGCATAATAGCATTTATGTTTACATTCAACATCTTCTTCACTACTTCACTATCATCATTACTGTCACTAGCATCACTATCACTATCATAACTATCACTATCACATCACTATAACTACTTATTATAAAACAAAGTCGCTGTCGTCAGTCCGTCCCTATGTATGCTTATATCTTTAAAACTACGCAACGGATTTTGAAGCGTTTTTTAATAGATAGAGTTATTCAAGACAATTCAAGACAATATTATGAATTTAATAGTTCATCATTGCACCCGTGCGAAGCCGGGGCGGGTCGCTAGTTCTTATATAAAAATAAATGTTTGTCTGTATGTCCTATAGTACAATCGTAAACTATGCATTTGATCACGTGATGATCTTCAGCCAAGTGTTGTGCAACGTCCACAGGTCAGCACAGAGGTTCAGATAGTACTTAATATAATATTAATAAATGAAAAGAATAGACATGCATAAATTATCTGTAATTTTTTTATTAATTCTTGACATTGGTAGCGTTAGTATCAGCTTGCACTTTATAGGCCTCTCCTAGAGTTTACCATAATTGTTAAAAACAAATTGTCCACCAATTTGTTATGCAAAGTCAAAAGATACAGCCAAGCTGTCTACAGTATGCCACCAACGAATTCTTTCGTATTTCGATAACATAGTGCGAAGAGGAGACGAAGGTCTAGAAAAACTTATCGTAATTCGGAACACTGATGGAATACGAGCTCGAGGGCGATCCCCAACAAGATGGAACGATCAAATAAAAGATACGTACTCCTCCAAGATTTGTTGGATTGCAAGGAAAGCCATGGACAGGACTCGGTGGAGGCAAATCGTCTACTCCAAATATAACGCCACTTGAGTAAATAAACCATAATAACGCATCCACTGATGGATGACCATGATCCTCAGTCATGAGGGACCGACTAGAGAGATATCTGGATAAGAAAAGCTAAAAGGTTGTATCTATGTAGTGTGGTCGTATTTTAAATCCACACGATTTTTGGATTGGTATTTGTTGCTGTTTCACGCAAAAACTACGGAATGAATTTCAATGAAACTTCATAATATAGACACATGGTATAATTTCTAAAGATATTTTGTAAAATGGTAAAGTACTAATATTGCGGATATTGCGCAGACGAATCGCGTCTAGTACTAAATATAGCCGAAATAACAACAATATACTAAAAACACAAATAGTTTCCGTAGGTACTATTTACGCTTTTAGTATATTGTTGCATACCAAATTTGTATGTTTAATTGCAGTTGTTAAAATTCACAACAAACGCTCAACATACATTAGTTACTAAAATAAAGCACTCGGTGCAATATTACTATAATCGGTTTGTATAGGAAATGGATCGTAGTTATGGCTCGTTCGGCTGCTCACTACCGAAGGAAGTGATTGGTTCCACATAGTATGGTAACCACGAGTTTAGTAGTTTTATGGACTGTCTTTAGCCTCAGTGCCGCAATACGAGTACATGTAATGTTCCTATTTATTCTTTATTATGCATATCTGCATCGACACATAAGTAAACAATAGTAATTTAAAGAAATAAATAAATTTGGAGTGTCTGT
This sequence comes from Clostera curtula, assembly GCA_905475355.2. Lineage (NCBI taxonomy): Eukaryota > Metazoa > Arthropoda > Insecta > Lepidoptera > Notodontidae > Clostera > Clostera curtula. The sequence continues at coordinate 16,486,008 of FR997795.1, forward strand.
TTGGAATAAATTTACTAAGTGCATTTGGATGTTTACACGGTACCTATACCAAAACCACTTTTTTACAATTTTTGCATGTCTGATTGGCTAATCTCTGAAATGGCAACCTTTTTCACAACTACGCATGTAGGTAATGCAACGGTCTATGTTTTGGTTATCGTTATAACTTCTAAAAATTGGATTTTCATGGTCAGCCAAGTGTGTTTGCAAGTTTAATATATGTTCACAATTCTTATAATGATTGGTTTATTGGTAGATTTATAATATCGGACCTAAGATTAGAAGATTTTTTTTTAATGTGGACGATGTCGCGGCCTGCATCTTTTGGACACATAATGCAGTAACATACATTTAAAATAAGATGTAGAATGGCGAGCTTTACACATTAATGAATTTTCTTATAGCAAATCAGTGCTATAGAGAGACCTGAGGATAACTAAATCTACAATTTGAAATCTGAAGAAAATACTGGCGATTTTGGGCTTATTTATCCTTATGATGTTCACAAGATAATGGAGTATAAGTACCATAAACCACTTAGAGAGAGACAAAGCAACAGCACCAACAGCCCTTTCTAAGTTCCGATTTTGAATTCAACCTCAAAGACAAACACGTTCGGAATTTCGTACTACATTCGTAGTTCGTACTTTAAGCATACATAGGGCGGACAGACGACAGCGACTTTGTTTTATACTATGTAGTGATGTCCGCAAAAATTTCTTGTAGCATGGTGAGCCTATATTCAGTTTGGACGCTAGAACAATACAAACGTTTCCCACAACGCAGGCGCCGCAAACACACGTTTCCGGCATAAAAGACCAATTATAAAGGCTCGCAATTAAATGAAAAAAGTCCAGCATTAATGAGTTGTCATGATAACTCCGTCATTTTAACACTCTCAGGGTTGATGGTGATATCAATCATATTACTATAGATAAGAAAATAATGAAGTGATAAGGATCCTACGATATGGATTGGCCTGGAGTTTCATGTATAGGTGTTTGATTAGAACACAGTGCAAGCCATTCCGCGTATAAATTAATTACTGAGAATGTGATACATTTAATTCTTGACTCTTGAGATTTAAAAAAATCATTTACGAGAATAAATTCAAACATCGTCAAACGTATTAGGAAGTTCTATAAATGATTAGGATGTCTAGCTGCTAGGCTGAAATACTAGGGCTTCTATATTAATATTGCCCAAGGTCTGTTTAAAAGAATGACAGGTAAAGTTTACAACGTTAAACCTAGTTGACAAATTAGTGAAGGTTTCGCATGTGACTATGTCAATAGACTCCTCGTAACGCAGCCTTCTGAATTATTTAATTAAAACTAACTTTTACTCAGCTTTCACTTAAGTTTTATGTGAAACTCTGATCTGGATCTAAACCGGACAAATCTGCGCCACCCATGCGTCGCATCTAAGTTGGCTCAGCATAACTTAGTCTGATAACGAGGCATATCATTAAGCATGAGTGGAGGGTAGCGTAGCAGGCAGTAGGGCATGGTAGGGCACGCTACGCATGTGGCCGGGGCCCGACGCATCTGGTGACGAGGGGGGCGCGGCGGGGGCTAAAATTAGTAGCGGAGCGCCACGTGCGCTTGCCATTGGCATCAGTCCGCGCTCAACCACCACAACGACCGGTCGCATACCAAAAACGAACGTGTTTACATATTTAACATAACCTCCACGCTCGTGCGACCAGCGTTACACAGCTGCAGAGGCGAAGTGATAGTGTTTGAAGAGTGCTACGGTTGCCGGCGCGACGGAGGCGGTGCAAGGCATGTTGATGGCGGGCGCTCTGCCGGCCGAGCCCGAGGGGCTGCTGGCATTGGGCGCGCTGCCTGGCCAGAAGGACACCACCTGGACCAAACTCTTCGTAGGAGGACTCCCGTATCACACCACGGACAAAAGCTTAAGAGAACACTTCGCGGTCTACGGGGACATCGAGGAGGCAGTCGTGATCACGGACAGACAGACCAGCAAAAGCAGAGGATACGGCTTCGTAAGTCTTTTTAGTTGACACGTAAACTTGATCCGTGCGCCGTCGACTCGTGTCGGCTCTGAAACAGTGGCCGTATCGCACAGCGCGCGTTATCGCGCCTCGCAGCTACCTGTGAAATACCTACCGACAAGCGACTAAGCACATGTATACACACACGAACTATATCGGAGAACGACATCAAACACGGAAGTTGTAACAATTGCTGGTAAACCTTACACGACAAACAATGCGCTGAAAATGGAGCACTTTTGCCGATACCGCGCAAGCGTAAAATATATGCATTACATTATGACAATTGACACTCGATTTTAAATTTCAATGTCGTGATATGCTTATGATAAACCAGCTAAAGGTCTCACTTACAATATCCTTGGTATAGCTTTGATTGGTTATCCGTCATTCCTTGGTGAATTATTGTGTGAAGATTGAATTTGCCTCGGTTAGGTACGCACTTAGATTCGCTGAACATTATCGCTGCTATTTGAATATTGGATTTACTAAACAACAGATGTAGTAAACGACGCGTTTTTCAATGCTACTAGTTCAACGTAATAAAGTTTGGGGCTTTTTGTTTGACGGCGTGGGGCTCGTGAGAAATGAATCACAACCCCATTTTCAATTCGTGTTAGGGTGGCTTGGACCCTGGAGGGCGCTGCACATTGCACCCTCCGTATGACATCGAGATAGCTGTAATAATCGCAATTCATAGTTCGTAGCACTTTTAGACTGCGCTGTAAGAATACGTATAACATAAATGCGAGGTAACTGGGAAACAAGAATTGAAACCATTTTCAACTTATGGAATCTTTTTCAACCTATAAAACCATATTTCCTCCTTTATCGTTGGCCAACAAATATGTAATGCCAAGACACAGAACAGGCATATCGGTATTACACAAAGAATTTTGTCCGATTCAGGAATCAAACCGGACGCTCGATGAAAGATTCGCAACCCCCGAACCAGATAGGCGTCAATGGAATCCGTAGCATTGTAGGATTCATCATTTCAGCCCACAAACGAGTCGGGACTCCTCCAAATCCGTGGAGGGAAATGGCACAGGGTTTGCAAAAAAATCCTTCTCTTGTGGCTCGGTAATCTGCAGAGGTCGGAGTAGGTAGATTGATCAAAGGCCGTTGACGACAAACGTAGAGGATAATATGGATATACCTCCAAAATACCGGAACGAAATCCCGCACATTATGGATAAAATGGCATGTCCATATTATAATATCTTGACGCAAGTATATAAAATCAATCTACCTACTCCGACCTCTAGTGATCTGCCTCTTGCGTTCTATTAGTCCCTCTTTTACGACACCCTCAGGATGGAATAATTTGGTGACATTGTACTTATATTCCAAATCCAAAATGTACGCCAAGAAAATCGAGCTAAGTACTTCAATAACACACTAATATGTACACATTATGATTTTGTGTAGGCCAAAGTTTAAAACAAACTGAGAAATATCAGGTTAATGTTGCCCAGATTCTCAATAATTACAATTTTAAGCTAAAATTCTAACTGACGAGATGAGGTGGCATAAATGGCCTAATTCATGGAAGCTAACTGCAATTAAGTTAGAGAAACCCTAGGCATAGTAGGAATCTTAAATAAGAGAAGGATTCTTTGACCTTAAATGAAGCTATACTAAGAAATACATAAACCTTTATTAGCTGTAAGTCCTCCATGCATTAAATAAATAAATGTTAAATTATAAATAATGTTGACATTATTTATAATTAAAAGTCAATTACAAAAAGAAGAGTTAAAACGCAATACAGATATTCGCATGCAATGCATAGATATCCCAGAGATTTTTTTTATTTCTTGTTATTGACTTGACTGAAACAAACGGCAACAAGTGTTCACAGTAACTACACTACATTTAAAAACCTTCTGAATGTATGTTACATTACATATATTTTTTTTAATTTATTCTTTTCAGCATGGTGGTATTAAATAGGTGCATAAATAAGTATTTACGGCCAATTCAATGTCTTAATTTTTTAATGTTTATCGCAATATCTATTTTATATAATATCTTTTACATTTCGTTGATTGGAATGCGCGCATAATGCGAAAATAAGTTCTGTCAGTAAAGTTGCAATTTTAAAGATTTAACTTACAGACTGTGTAGATTGTGTAGATCAAACTTAAAACACGATGGCAGCTTAAAGGCTGACCTAAGTAGAATACAAAGTAGATAGTACATAACAAACCCTGATCAAACCAATCACTTTTACATATAAAATAAGTCCATGATGAATAATATATCTACTACATAATAACACCAGATATTGTAGTTGGAGTTGCACATATTGTAAACCATCGTTTTAAGTTATGCCAGGTTAGTTAGGGTAAAGAAAACTCTACTTTTCTACCTCAAAATAAGATGTATTTTTCCTTTCTCTGCTCATTTATTGTGCTCCGTGAATATACGTAAAGCTGTTCTTCTCGGGACGTGCTGGAGTACTTGACGAAAACAAAAGAGCGTCATCTGATAGCCTTGGATACCGTGTGACGGATGTCTACTTGGTTACGTAACTATACATTGTTTTAAAAATATCAACTGAATTCAAGTATCTACTAGGAAGGTATTACATACTATAGGGGAGCAAAGCCTTAAAAACATAAAAGCTTTAAAAAAATATAAACTGCTCTCAATAAAGGAACGTTCAATTTTAAAATATTTAGATGTATATTCAAAATAAAAAAATACCTCAATTCTCCTTTCTACAAATGTGTGGTGTCCACCTATTTCAAGTTTTATAGCAAACACAGGAATCAATTAGCGACTAGCGATTTAGATCAAATGTCTATGGGACCAATCTAGAACCAATAACTTATCGATACAGTTTTTTTTCCCAAATCGGTTTATAAATTACGGAGTTATGCGGTTAGAAACATTAAAAAAAACTTACAACCGTATTCAAAACCTAGGACCTAGGAAAGATATCTAGGAAAATTCAAGACGCAAGTTCAATTACGTGTATATATTTTTAAAATTATGACTTCGACTAAAGGATAAGCCCCGTAGACGGTTAAAAACCTTGATAGTTTGGCAGTCATTTATATAAATTGAATTTATATATGCAGTCCAGTTATATTATTATTTGTTTTCATAATTACATAATCGTGGCGTACTTTGCAGACGAGTTCTCAGCTTCTGTCTGAATTTATAGTACGAGGAGCCATAAATTTAGTTTAGTTGCAAATTTGCATTTATCGTTGGCGTTGCGTTGGAACCATAATTAATGAGACACTCTCTGAAATAATATTCTATCTAACATAACATGCATTCTTGGACTTCATGAATACAATATTTAGAAATTGTTTATACCTTCTAGTTCGCAGATAAAACAAAAGTGAAACTCTTTAAAGTCTATAATATAATTAGTTTTGTTTATCTAGCATAGCTCAGTTTCTAAGTTATTAATGGGCGGGATGGCGACACGCCCTCTGACTACGGGCTACGCCGCCGTAGCATATTATACACCCAAGATTATCTATTTCTCTCTCACAAATACCACCCACGTTAAGCTATACCTCTTCTAATTTGGTGGAGGGAAATTTGCCTATTAGACCACGTTGGTTAGATAAGGGGGCAAAGGCTTTCATATCTAATTGTTTTCTTCTCTTGCTGCTAAATTCCAGATTATTATTTAGTGTTTTGCTGTTTGTGATTGGCTACCACTATAAATACATTTCTCCGTTATCCATTATCAATGTGGTGACGGATTTAAAAAACATAATGTTACCACCCCATTCTGTGTTGAGAGCGTCGCAATAGTCGACTAAAGCAAATTGCATGGCAGATAACTTAGTCGCAAGAGAATGATAACTTGAAAGAAAACCCGTCTGTCCAGCATGGCCCAGTAGTCTCATTATTACACACAATTACAGGAGGGATCCTGTAATTGGAGGAGGCCCGATTCAGCAGTGGGTCTTTTACGGGCTCAAAAGTGAAGATACACACACATAAAAATCCTGTCAAATTATCTTGTACCGCGCCTTTTATATGTCAGTTCACCCATTCTTACACCCCTCTCTTTTATCGGGGCTTGAAGAAATGACAAATCGTTTGCATTAGTAACACGTCTCAAAGCTATACATGTTGGTGCCAATCCGTCGAACTGCAAGCTCTACCACCTGTTAAGGCACAAATACTCCGCAAGAACGCCATGTTTCACGAAACACCTGAATAATTTACATCGTTGATAAATTTAATTGCCACACACAAACGATAAGTGTTTGCAGAACAGACTATGTAGATACTGAAGCAGGTTGTGGGTAAGTAGTACCGATACATTTGTCGTTGATGTGTTGTCAACGCCAAATGTGGTGACGGATTTAGCATACATAGTGTCACCATTTCATCCTGAATGTGTCGTTGGTGTCGACAAAAGGAAATGACAAGGCCGATCATAACCTAGCCGTAATCCGAAAACTTGATACAAAACCAACCCGTCTTGCCAACGTGGACGGTTTGGTTTATTATTATTGGTGGCTATATTATATTTATTATTTATATTTATTGATGACTTGATGGCCTCCATGTAACTAGAGGTGCCCCGATTCATCAGTGGTTCATATAGTAGAAATGACAAGGCAGTAAATGCCATGTCATTTCCTCTTAATTTAAATTTTCCTGTGGATCTAGGATCTTTGATCCTTTTAGTCTTCTATAGAGTGTCTTAAAAATACCCCATACACCTAATTTAAGGATCGATACTACTACGAACATAAATTAAATACCGTCTGCAAATTTTCAGGAAAATATAAGCAACGCTTTTCTTACAATTTTCGTCACTAGCTAACGAAAGTGAACTTAACTATGCAAATAAGGACAGAAACTTTGTGGATTTCAGATTATTACGCTCGTAGGATAATAATCACCATAGCTAGTGGGTTGATTTTCACTGGAAACATTGTTGTGTGATAAAAATACGGTTCAGAATAATATCAATATCTAACTCATACTTAAAAAAAAACATTTTGAACATAGAACTGCTTCTATTGATATGGGTTTCGTTACATCATAATGTATACACCGAATTAACGTGATTCGGCACCAAGTATATTTATTCCAGTGGGCTATACCTACTATATCCCACACACCTCGGCTCTTATCTTTTCTACCTGGACGTTTAAGCAAATACGCTTTACGTATGATATCACCTATCATGGAACAAAACTACACATAAATGATTTCAGTCTACGTCGATGTCTCAAAAATCAACTTCGAAAATGTTCTAGAAATCCTCGTTAGAAAAATCGATATTATCATACTGGTAGACTTGTTTGCTTGCCCTCATTTTTATTTCTGTTTGAGGCATCGTAGTGGTTAATCTTTCAATACGGCGCAGGTTTAATCTACGTGGATGTCGATATTTACAGCGCCAATATTATGTTTTAAGAAAACAAATGGTTAGCCATATTAAACATAAAAATAACAAATATGGTTTATGGACACTAAAACGTTACACATATTTGTATGTATCAGTAAATGATCTACTTGATGTAACTTGGCAGTAAATGAGACCCATATCGGCCAATAATTTTCAGAAACTATGGCGAATTATTTAAATATAATACAATTTATCGTGTTTGTTAAAAATATACTTTTCCAAAAATAACAAACAAATTTCAGATTATCTGTCGAATTTATCCAAAATTAGTCGTCCAACACCCTCAGGATGGGTTCATTGATATAAATATAATAGAATACTCTTTGTTGCACCATAAGAAAATAACAACACAGAAAATGAAAATTAAATACAACTTAATTAAACTAATTATATCATCACTATCACTACATAGTATAAAACAAAGTCGCATTCTTCTGTCCGTCCCTATGTATGCATAAATCTTTAAAACTACGCAACGGATTTTGAAGCGGTTTTTTTAATAGATAGAGTGATTCAAGGGGAAGGTTTATATGTATAACCCACCCCCGCTTTGCACGGGCGTAGCCGGGGCGGGCCACTAGTTATTATAATAAAATCACGACATATTATAAAACAAAGTCGCTGTTGTTTGTCCGTCCCTATGTATGCCTAAATCTTTAAAACTGCGCAACGGATTTTGAAGCGGTTTTTTAATAGATAGAGTGATTCAAGAGGAATGTTTTTAAGTATAATACATCCATAATATTGTAGAGAATCACTGATAAATTTAGAGGTTAATCATTGCACCCGTGCGTAGCCGGGGGGTCACTAGTTATACAATACTTGTTAGATATTATAAAATGATATGAAGTTCATTTTTAGATCATAGAACGATTTAATAAATTTTAATAACTTAGCTATGGGGAGTATCCGTTTATCCTACTGGTTTTCCTTCTCTTGCGGCTGGGTTTACTGCCATGTAGTCGGCTCTTACTACACACTCAGAATGGAATGGGATGGGGACACTATGTTGTATATTAGCAGTTTATGATTATGATACATCTGGAGTTTCTATTCCATTTTGATAATCTATACTACATATTATACGCTATACTCGTGATGGAAACGGGGATATCTGTAGGAGGACATGTATTTTAAACAATATGCTGCAATAGGTGACAATATTAGGTCACCAACTTACGCTACCCTAAAGTTGATGTAGAAGGCTAAATCGGACAAAAAAATCAATATTATTTAAATGTGTAAGCAAAATTATTAAATAAAATAAAGGAAATCCCGCCGCCAACGAGTCCCAACAACTCAAATGTGATCTCCAGCCTGTCACTTATAGGCTGAGAGCTATGAATATACTTTAATGATAAGTAGATACTGAAAAAGGTTATGTGGTAATTGTATTTATAAAATTTGCTTGTGTTACCGTTAAATGTGACTCTCTGTCATTCCTATTATACAGTAAAAATGGTAAAAAATACGTTACAGTTCTTATCGCGAGCCGCACCTAACCGCGATTTGTACGGCGCAGGTTGTTTGATATGAAATCGGTTGTAGTGCTGTCGACGTGGCTTTAAATTTTAATTAAAACAATTTAGCTCAAGGAAAATTACATACAATACGAGACGAATTCAAGACATTTTAAACTATTGATTTAACATTTAAAGCTTTTTAAATTGAGTAAACTTGAATGTGAATGTAGTTTTCGTAAATTTATGGAAATTATTAAAATGCTTTATAAAACAAACGAACTCATGACGTATCTTGTACGAGGGTGAATCAAAAAATTCTTGGAATCAATATTAAAAAATGCAAAGATTTAAATAATAATATTTTATTTTTCTACATAATCTCCCTCCAATGCAATGCATTTAGAATAACGCGCTTCTAACTTCCTTATTCCTTGTGAAAAAAAATTATTTTCTTGACTCTCGAAAAAGTCCTCTACGGCAGCTATAACCGCGTCATTATCGTGAAATTTTGTTCCACGAATTTCCTCTTTTAATTTTGGAAATAAGTGAAAATCACTTGGGGCTAAGTCCGGAGAATATGGTGGGTGGTCAAGGAGATTGAAGCCAGCACAGCGGATTGCGTTGAGCGCAACTTCCGATCGATGGGCAGGAGCGTTATCTTGAAGGAACAACACGCCCAACGACAGTTTTCCACGACGTTTTTCTTTAATCGCTTCACGCACTTTCGGGATTAAATTTGCATAATAGGGTCCAGTTATCGTCTGGCCTTTTGGCATGTAATCAATAAAAAGGATTCCTTCACTATCCCAGAACACAGAGGCCATAACTTTGCCAGCGGAAGGAGCAACTCGAAATTTCTTAATGGATGGAGAGGATGGTCGTTTCCAAGACATGCTTTGTCTTTTAGTTTCAGGATCAAAATGGTGGACCCACGTTTCATCCATGGTGACAAGACGACGGCAAAAATTATCCGAATCACGCTGGAACATTTCGAGATTACGCTTGGAAATTTCCAAACGTCGCTTTTTGTTTTCGTCGGTTAACATTCGTGGCACCCATCTTGCAGACACTTTTTTGAACCCCAGTGAATCAATTAAAATGGATTGAACGCTACCAAAAGATATCTTTAGGATCTCAGCTATATGTTTTATAGTCATTCTTCTGTCTTCCAAAACCAGATTCTCAACCTTTTTGACATTTTCTTCTGTAACGGAGGTTGAAGGCCGCCCAGAACGCGGGTCATCTTTACAGCTTGATCTACCTCTTTTAAATTCAGCCACCCAGTACGCAACCGTAGAATAGGGTACAGCATCACCCCCTAATGTCTGCTGAATGTCCAAAAAAATTTCCTTCGTAGACATTTTTTTCAAACTGAGATATTTTGTCACCGCACGTAACTCACTTTTATCCATAATTTTGACTTTTTAGCAACTCGTTGCACAAAAAAATTTATTACATGCGAACGAACTGACAAAAACAAGTGACAGTCTGCATAAATATAGTGTGATAGACACTCTTTAATTTGAATATCGAACTTGATCCTAAAAGGTTTCATATATATGCACTTCTAAGAACTTTTTGATTCACCCTCGTACATAACTAACTAAAATCGTATAGCGTATAAAAATCAATTACAAAACTAAGAGCAACCGAGATCAACTGTCTATCTGTTTTATAAAAAAATGCACATCGAATAAGGTGTGCATTTTTTTATATGATAAGCAAAAAAAAATCATTAGAATTTTCAATTTTACGGTTCATTCCAGACCTTCAACATTTCGAGGTCATCGAAAACCCAATGTCGCATTAAACTCTAACGGTCGACGTATCGTCGCGTCTGTCCGCTTTAAAATGAGCCGCCGCATTTTAAATTCCTCAGTTAAAATTACACGAATTCTGAAAACTTCAATAAACAGAAGGTCAGAATTGACTGGTCGGATCGATAGCAATGGAAGCAAGGTGGCGACCCGCGCTTCACGCATGCATTACAATAGGTAATGCCGATTCGACGTCATTCCCCAACGTTTGGTATTGTAATTGATTGGGTAGGACAACACATTTGAATCTATACCGAATATATACGGAGTCACAGCTTGTTTGTATGTCTGTTTGTTCAACGGCTAATGTCATTAGAGGGGTATGACTGAACAGAATACTTAAACACAGCCAGTTAATGGAGAAAGCGTAAATGTCGAGATGAGTTCGGGTTTGACATTAACGCAGGCCAAATCGCAGGCGGGTGCTAGTCGTAGAATTAAGCAAACCAGAAACAGGCACATTCATATTTTACCCTGGAAATGCTGTGGGCCTTCTTAGAAACCCTTCACATTCGTGTGTGGTATTTTTAAGCGTCACTCTTGTTTGGTATTTCAATATGAATTTGACATCCATGCCCTTCGTGTCAAATATGACAGATACGCACTTACGAATAGCGAAGTGAAGTGACATACTCGACATTGGCGGAATTATCCCTTTTCTCTCGCCAATAAATATGAAGAAGTGCCACCATCAGGGTTTTAGTGTTCTACAAGTCACTTACTAATATAGCTTCTGGCTGCATAGATTTCAATCCCGTTCCCAATACCATCCATAATACATTATATATTGTATACGATATTGCAAACAATAAAGATTGAAATACCAGTTTAAAATACAGCATGAAATTCTGATATTTTTTTTGAAATTTATGAGTCCAGCTCCGTTCTTCAGAGTAGAAGCAATGATTAATATGATAAACTTATAGAGAGAATTGATATACTCAAGACAGTTCTCATACAATTCGTACTGGTGAACGGAAAATAATGTTGCATGTAGCATTGTTGATCGTAGTATAACTAGTTTATGTCCAAATATTTTGACAAATTTTCCATGACATGTAAGTACTTAGTGTTTTCGCTTTTTTGCTGGTTCTAAAACTTCTTCAATAAACAAACTATTACAATGTAACATGGCTGATCGTATGTTTGCTATTTTTGTATGTCCTTTATTCCATCCACGCGAACACAAACGCTAGTACGAATAACAGCCAAGACGTAAAGTGCCATCGATACACATTACAAATCGGATGTATGAGATGTGATGTTTTTGAAATTAGGTAGCTCAAACAAGCTGGCTTTAAAATATTCAAGATTTTTGTTGTTTTGTTCCAGACGTCTTGATGTATTTGAATACAACAAGACAACATTTTCAATCAAGAAATACAACATTTTCCAGACGTCTTGTTGTATTTGAATACAACAAGACGTCTGGAAAATGTTTCATTTCATTTGGCTAGAACTTTAAACCACGGTACCGAATATTACTTAATTTTCAAAAACTGTGTGAATGAGATAGCCGTCCAGTTCAATTAAAGATTATTGCAATGATGTGGCCTTAATTTTTTTTTATTGCGGGTGGTACAATTACTTTTCGATTATTCACATCGGCGCTTGGGGAAAGGCCAGTGTGGGGTGCGTGGGACTCTGGTCCGTCAATCAGTGATATGAACGGCATAATAGGCGCACCGTCCCGCGTCGTCTGCCTCGTGGATCCCGACTGTGTCGCCACGGGGAATTATGAGGCCTATGAGACGTCACTTTTAGACTTCAAAAGCAACGCAAATTCAAAAGTTTTCAAAATACTACAGGTGTTCGACTGGATTGCAACGATTATTACAATGTAGTCGAAATCCCATATCATTCGGTGGTGTGAAACCTGGCACTATACACTGACGGCGTGTTATACGTTTTCAGCTGCAAAACTAAATACCAGTTTCGATGCGTTCTTTATTTGAAGCCGCGCTTCTTTGTCATGTTTCATCAAATTTAGTCCATCAAGTTCAAGGTAACACGCTCTATTCCAGATGTACTTTAAAAAATGGTACTGATTTAAAATTCTCATTTACAGGTAATAATGGGTGACCGAGCAGCGGCCGAGAGAGCGTGTAAGGATCCAAATCCAATCATTGACGGAAGGAAAGCAAACGTGAACCTCGCAATACTAGGTGCGAAGCCTAGAGGGAACTTGGCGCCGGGTGAGTGAATTGCTTATCTTATCTGATAACACATTTTTATCTCTTTCCCGCGGTAGGCCCATGCATCATGTAACCAACAATTTTGTTCGGCTTTAGCTTAATTGTTTGATATGATCAGATTAGTTGATTTAATTCTCATGTTCAGTTTCGAAAACGGGTTCATTTTTGTCATTCGTGCGGTGACGCTTCTAAAGACTTATTTATAGATAGACTAACCTCCATGTAACTGGATGAGGCCCGACTCAGGAGCAGTGGGTCTTTTAAGGGCCGAGTACTAATAGCACGTTTGTATTGGTTTGTGAAAAATGGCTTCGTGTTTATAAGGCAATTTAAATATCTTGGATTGTAGTGCAATAAAATTAATGACAACCATAAATAAAATATTTATTGTAATACTTTTTATATTTCTATAGTAAGTACTTAAATGTATTTTTTTTATTTTGATACTTACACTTTACATTACGTCAATTATGTCAAAAAAACAACAACGTCATTACGTCAAAATTAAATACTGACTGTACCTGATTAATAGATTTTTGATACTTTCGACAGTATTTTTTATTTCAATTAGCCATATGTGGGTAACAATACTAGAAATATCTTGGGGAATTTGTCTATGCCTATTTGTTAACGTTCGTTGCATATTCTACAGTGGAATTACACTCGAGAGCAATGAATCCGGGTCACTTAAAGAATCCTAAAAATCTCGGAAACTAAAATTGCTAGGTTAATGCAATAAATCGTATTTAATAGACAATGTAATACTCCTTAAATGAAGGTATTAAAACTTCTTAGTTATTGTAAAGTTATATCATAAAAAAATCTAACTTGAAAAAGGGCCACTTTCGAAGATGGAACTACGAAATTACAGCATTTGATTTTGCTTTTGTTTGTAATCTGTCATTTATGTGGGTACATAAACCATGTTGATAGTGCTCTATATTCATTATTCAAGCTGAAATTATGTCGCTTACGCCTGAAGAATGCACCAGAATACTTACAATGCTGGAAACCGGCCGGAGTCAGCGCGATACAGCCAGGACTGTCGGTGTGTCGCTGTCAACAGTACAAAGAGTTCTCCGACGTTACGAAGAAACTGGTTCTAACCTACGCAGACCAGGAACGGGCAGAACCAGGTGTACCACAGCACGAGAAGACCGATACTTGGTGAACACCATGCTTCGAAATCGCTTTCTCACAGGAACTGAACTCACAAATCAGTTTCGACGCCTCGGAGGAAGTAACCCAAGTGCATGGACAGTAAGACGTCTGCTTGCTGAATCTAACTTAAAACCCCTTAGACCTGCAAACGGCCCTAAACTGGAGCGTGGGCATCGTATTTCAAGACTAAGATATGCCCAGAGCCACGTAAATTGGAGTATTGAAGATTGGTCAAAAGTTATGTTCTCCGACGAATCAAAATTTATGCTCTACAAGCACGATGGAAGACACAGAGTGTATCGAAGACCAGGGGAAAGATTCAAGCAAGCATGCATCGAAGAAAAAGTAGCCTACGGTGGTGGGTCTGTACTTGTGTGGGCCGAAATTTCTTCTGAAAGTCGCACAGAGCTGGTGATCATAGAAAACGGCTCTTTAACTAGCGTAAGATATGTGGAAGAAATCCTCAATGATCACGTTGGTCCATTTATGGTCAATTTAGGCGAGGATGCTATATTTATGCATGACAATGCCCGACCTCATACAGGTAGGATTGTGAATGACTACCTTCAAGAGATGAACATTACTCGTATGGAGTCGCCAGCGCGCAGCCCGGATATCAACCCGATCGAGCATGCTTGGGACGAGCTAGGCAGATGCGTAAAACAACGAAACCCTCCCCCAATCACGCTTCGTGAGCTCAAAATTGCTCTCACAGAGGAATGGGAGAATATTCCCCTAAATCGTATAAGGAACTTGGTGTACAGCATGCCAAACCGCGTAAACGCAGTAATGGAAGCACGAGGAGGCAATACGAAGTATTAAAATTCAAGAAAATCGTAATAAAGTTCAAAAATTTCATGTTTCCTATTTTTGTTTTACGGAGAGATCAGCAGTTTTTTTCTTTATGTAATTTTGTGTTAATAAAATGTATGGTGACTCATATTTTTTTTTACTTTCATTTAAGGAGTATTACATTGTCTATTAAATACAATTTATTGCATTAACCTATCATTTTTAGTTTCCGAGATTTTAAACATTCTTTAAGTGACCCGGATTCATTGCTCTCGAGTGTATTTAAAAAAATATTGTCTCAACGATGATTTGCAATTTGTCAATATTTTAAATTATTTTTACATATACATATTTAGTACCTCCGGTTACCTTTTGATTTTTCTTTTCTTCTTCGGCATTGCATAATGACACCTATTGACACACTTAAATACAACACAGTAGAAATGACGCCTCTGTGGTCTATTATTATGTAAAAATCACCTTTGTTTCCAAACGACCGTTTAGGATCCTTCTGTCTAGAATTCAAGGTCCAGTACTATCCAGTTATTACTGGATAGATTATCGCCCAAAACTAATCCATTTTAAAATTTCAAATGCTGCGGCTCCATCTCAACGGGCAATATTTTTGTGGCTTGTGGTTTATGTGGCTACGTTTATCGCCTATCACAAAAACAAGTAATTCTAATAGACGGATCTTATCTAAGCTGGACTCCTTAAATATATTGACATCATGACATATAGATACATTTAACAAAAAAAAAAAACAACTATTAAAAATATTGCTTTAGATTTATTTTGCGTAAGCAACGGAACTTTAGCTAAAATTATCTCAGGTCATTTATGAACTGCATGCACCATGAACCTATTCCCTTTGAACCCGGTCATGGTTGGCAAAACGTTTTCTGTTTTTTTTTACAGCCAATTTTTCTGTCCTTTGGGTTCGTAATAGTCGCCTGTTACTTTAATCTCAAGATGGAATGTTTTGGTTACACCTTAATTCATCACCAATAATAGCAGTAAAATGGTTCCCAGTTTAGACGTATTCTACGGGTTGTCTCGCTCGGGTTATCAGTACTCAGCTGTTAGTACGGGACTTTTTTGTGGGTAGACATGATGGCCTTTTTGTCGTTCGCCTTCGTTTACTAAGACGTCTACTGGAAAAAAAGACTCGGTGATCGTCGTGTGTGATACAATGGATAAGTACGTCGCGGGGGTCAGGCTATACACGTGTGCCGGCTCATTACCATGATATTAAATCTTAATGGGACCGTATTTGTGTATATTTTAACTTAATTTAGACGTTTGACAATGGATTTTGTACGTTTTAGTTGGTTCTAAGTCCATATTTATGCAAAAAGGAACCACCAACAAACACGCACTTGTCATATGGTTCCATTTTGCATAAATATGGTCCTATATAGTATGCTTAAGTTGTTTAACGTTTAGCTTTTGCTTCGTGTTTCTGTCAGTGTACATTTCCAAATGAATTGAAACAACGAATATCTCTGAAGGTGAGCAAGTTGATTGTATACCAATGTATAATAAGAAATGATACAGTGATCACGTAAAAGAAATTTAATAAAATAATAATTTTATTATGTAAGTAAATAACTATACTATTCTCACAAGACACAGAAACGTAATGTGACAGACAAAATTAACGGAATATGTCACCATTAAAATTATACATTTTAAATATTAAGAGGCCAGTCGACAAGAGCCCCTGTGTGGAAAATAATCACAATGAATTAAATTGGGAATGTTTATAGCGAGTTAAATTAATAAGTTAATAGCAACAGAATCGGCAATACCTTCTGTTGGCTAGTCTGGCGGTTACAAGGCTTCATATTATAAAGTTCTAGGTTTTTATCTGACTTCCAAAAAGGAGGATCTCGATTCGTCTGGACGTTTTGTTGTATCCACATAACTTCGTCATTTAAGACCCGATTTGGTAAACTTTATCTAAACTGGAAATAAGTGAACTCTTGAAAGGGGGTTGTCAAAAAGCAAATTTGGGTATTCTTAACCGATTAACATAATATCCATCATGTTATTCTTTCAGTCGCCGTATCATACAAATTCTGCAATCCGTAAAGCACCTATAATTTTTATATTCAAAGTATAAGTGTATCCTTAGATATATAACAGTAGGTCGTCGTCGAAAACTCGTATCTCTTGATTAGTTGATAGCCGTCAATGAGTGAGTGGTTTGCGATAATACAATAATATTTAACTCTATCCTATCCACAGTGTAGTGGCAAAGCGCTTTGATAACGATACATATTGGTTTTGGACCGTGAAATTATAGATACGAAGTATAAAGGTCTGGGCAAACAGCGGACGGGGCGGGACGGCGACGCGACGCTGGCGGGACGTGAAGAGTTGTAATGTATTAGTTAATGTAGAATAGGTCACATAGAGCTGTCGCGCTCGGCGCGAGAGTAGCGGTCGCGTCGCGTCGGCTCTGTGTGACATATTCTACATTAACTAATACATTACAACTCTTCACGTCCCGCCAGCGTCGCGTCGCCGTCCCGCCCCGTCCGCTGTTTGCCCAGATCTTAATGAAGAAGTGTGTATTGTATTGATTGTAATTTTGTATTGTATTCTGTCGCTGCCTCGCTCCAGCGATTTTGATAAAAAATACGAAAAATATCTATGAAAATATGTACTTTTAAAAAAAATGCCATTCCCGTAGAATACGCAGTATGGCGGGAGACCTACTTTACAAACACATTAATTCACGAACACAAAGACACTCAGATGCAGGCCAAGTATTTCTGCCTCATACAGAGACACTTGCCTGAACCGGGAATCGAACCAAGGCCAGTGATCTGAAGGCGACACATCTAACCCCTAGACTAACAAGCCCATAACTGTTTTGCAATGTTTCTCTCTATTTTTAACAGACTTCAAAAACAATAAAAGAGCAATAAGCGAAAAATATCAATTTATAGTCTGTGCCAACTTAAATTGAAGTCGACGCGATGTTAAGTTGGATATAGGTTGGTCTTTGGTTATTTTTACTAATCCATCGTTACATCACAGTAAGGTTGCAAAATAGTTTTATTTTTAAATTACTAACAAGAAGTATCAGAAACATAGTATCGATACATTATTCACTCGCATCATTAGTAAGGGCGCTCAGTCCGCCCTCGCCGGAAGTTCCTAAACGCTCGGAAACGGAAGTTCTCGGTACACGCGTACCTTTAATTGATTGTACCGTATGGACACCCAGAACCCTTGCAAGATGACGTGATTACAACCGTGAAACAATGTATTGAGTCAAATAGATAACCAACATTGAAAGCTCCTGATGCAACTAGAAAATAGCTGATTACCTCCTATGAATGATAAATAGCCTCTCCTATGAATGATCAGGTTCCATTCATGCCGTTAATATAATTTACGATTTCTGCAATAATTTCTGGTCGAGTGCCGCACATTGGCACAGATTCAAAGTACTACGCATGAAACAAATGACTGTGCTAAAGCCATGGTCGAGAGGCGTCATGATATTCATGATTGACATTGCATAAAATACCATAATGACACTTCCGCCAATACGCAACAATACAAGTGTACAGTCGGGATACATTTTATTGTACACTAGCTTTTGCGCGCGGCTTCGCCCGCGTGGGCTTCGAACTCCGTGAAGATACACGGTATCTCTATGCATATTTTTTATGAACATAAAAGCGGTTATTGTGTAGTCACACAACTATGATAATTAGATATGTGCTCCCGCGGACTTTTTTGTAGATCTTTATAAGACCTACAAACCCGTAGTATATCATTTTGTTCTATTGTCAATAGTTTTTGCAGCGCACGCATAAATAGGTTTTCGATTTTACACCTTGGTTTACAAAATCGCAATTTTCATACGGATGCCTAATTCTTTTGAAAATAAAATATAGCCTATAACCTTCCTCGATAAATGGACTATCTAACACTGAAAGATTTTTTGATATCGGACCAGCAGTTCCTGAGCGCGTTCAAACAAACAAACAGCTGTATATATTAAGTATACATAGATTTGCGACATACACATACTACTCCTTACTACTCAGCCCATAGATGATCACTGCTGAGTCGGACCTCCTCCAGTTACATGGAGGGTAATTAGCCCACTGTGCCACTCTGGCCAGACGGGACACAGGGTTTCATTAACACAGTTGACACAGTTTAACACGTTAATGACTTGAATGTATTTGCCCCTGGCGTGGCTTGCGTGATGTAAAGCAACGCCAGGGTCTAAGATGGAACAGGCAATTCAAGGAAATGCCCTGTCGAGCACCGGCTCTAACATACACGACGAAACACAGTAAAACTGCTTGGCACGTAGCTAGACCATAAGATCCTATGACCAAGGGTTTTGTTGACTTTTACAACACGCGTTACTTCCCAGCGTGCGGTGGGGAAGTTTTATATTCTGCCCCGTCCCGACACCGCCGGCTAATAAAAACGTCCGTTCGGTTTTAAGCAGTAGACTGTAATAATATTTGACAACTAACAAAGACAATATTTAAAATATAAAAAGAACACCAATTACAAAATATTCTTTTCTTACCAGCCAGTAGCCAACATCCTGGACCACCAGTGTGAAGCACGAGTTGGGAGTGGCTACTGACTGATACAGTTAGACGCCTAATCAATATTGGGGAAAATCTCTTCTCTTGTGGCTAGGTTATCAGCCTAGTTATAACCTTTTGTCGGCTCTAAATCTTACGCACACCCTCAGGATGAAACGGGGTGGTGACGCTTTGTATTCTTAATCCATCAACACTTGTGACATATGCATAGTGTACAGAACATTATTTATATCAAACACATACAATTTCGGCCTTCTCTTCTAGGCAACCAAGTTCGACCAACACATTATATTCTAAAGAGTTAGCGCAAACACTGTTGTGTTCTTGTTTACTTGTACCAGTGTTTGTCAGTCATCATCATCATCATCAGCCCACATTAGTCCACTGCTGGACATAGGCCTCCCCTAAAGAGCGCCATAGCGCCCTGTCTTCAGCTTGTTTGTCAGTCATACCAATATCTAATTTTAAACGAAACAATGAAACAATTTGCCAATCTAGACGTTTGCAAGAGGTTCGTGCGTTACAAACCCTTTTAAAGAAATACGCGGAGTAATATAGCACTGTGTATTTTTTATATGTTCTCTTGCAATATATTGTTAATGAAGAAAATGTATGATACCGGCAAACACTCATAATTAGATACTGCAATTTACACTATTATCAACTATTTTTTTTGCAAATCTCATGATGACAAGTTTAGTCTTGACTTTAGTGTTATAATGTGGGTACATCTCAAAGGTACAATATCGACTATCGAGGCTAATAATGATGTCACAGTGGTCTTTTTAATGTTTTAGTTTTTATAGGTACCTGCTAAGACTCTAGGAGTTCATGAGGAATTTGAAAACTGACGAAGGTTTTCATACCGAACTGTAATGATAGTTGGTAGGAACTCCCATCACCTGTAATAGAACCAAGTGCAGTTGATAATTTACAAATACGTTACACAAGCTAAATTGCAGTTTGAAAATTACACGTTGTGAGGACAAAGTTACAGTATTTTCTACCTTGAAGGTCGAGTTTCGAATGAGCTCCGACAGGTGTCAAGAAGTCGTAGTGTTGCGATAAATGTTGTTTCAAACATTTAAAAAACATTGATGAGCAATTTCACACCGTTAAAACAGAAAATATATCGTATTTCATTATATATATTTTATTTAAATAGTTAAATACTATAGACTATGTGGCAGCGGCCTTCTAAAGTAGGTATACAGCAGGAAATGAGCAAGCCTGCCGCTCGTATTAACGTGAGCTTATAACCAAGAAAAAACCTGTCGCAATTTCTGTAATCCTCATTTTTTTCTATTTGGAAATATATATAGCGGTGGTCTTAAGTGATAATGATGACTATAATTTAATTAATAAATTGATGAAATTATATAGAAATGCGTATTAGAAGTTATTGCGAAAATTGCTGATAATATAATTTAATAGTATTCACGAACACCTATGTTCCCGTCAATTCATGAGACATCCATTCCGCAGCTCTTAATCGACTTCATAAAGGAGTTTCTCAATTGGACTGTATATTTTTTTTGTTTCGACATATAGCTATGCTTTTAGCAGACTTTGATGTAGTGGTTTGGCAATAGTGTATTTAGTTGTACGGACAAGGGTACGCATAAATGTGTCTCACAGTTTTAAATAATACAGTCGAAAGGTTAAATTTCTTGGTCATGAGAAGCATTGTTTGTTAGTACTGTTTTAAACAGCAAGTCATACTTACTATAAACGCTTGTATTTCCAATATGACAGTTTCATATAAACGATGAAATTCAGAAATCTGTATATACAAGAGAATTGTAGTCTATTTTTATATCAAGGGAATATTCAGAGAAACATGACCCACTGCGGAATTAGCCTACTGTACAACGCTGGGCGCTGGGTTGGCACGGAGTTTCCTATCAAGTTATCCTTCTATTACGGCTAGGTTTTCAGCCTTGTCATTTTCTTTTGTCGGCTCTTACGACACCCTCAAGATGAAATGGGGCGGTGACACCCTGTATTCTAAATCCGTTACCACACGGAAATTGTCTCTGCCGGTATTAAATTTTGTCTTGTATCACAGAAAATTGACTGCATTCTGCTAAACCTTATCGAAATCTACTTGCAGACAGTTGAGAGCAAAACTGAGTGTTATCAAATCACTACTAAACAAGCTCGCCTAGTGACCAAAGTTGTTAAATTCATACAACATACCTGTTTCGACCGTTGCATTCATCTGCAACGAAAGAAAGCAAATATTCCCAGATGCACATTTGTACTAAATTCCGTTATGAACAGCTGATCTTCTCGTCTTTTTCGACGAGAAAAGTGAATGAATGGGACCACATCCTCGGCACACCGGTATGGAGGTCGCGGTCGGCATTGTTCGGTGTGTCGGGTACTGCACACATTGAAAACAGTTGCTCTGTGCCGCCGACAGGGGGCAGAGGGGAGGGCTGTATACAATGGGTGCGGGCGCGCATGACGAGACACCTGGTTTGGTGTACCGGCCTCGCCATATGCCACGTTCCCTGTGATGTGTGACACGCGTGTCCTGAGTACATCTTGCATGGCGCTTCCTAGCTATCTAACACTGGCTGACCGTAGATATGGTTCAGTCAGTATATTTCTTTTTATCTTGTTCAACACTGTTAATTAAAATCGAGCATATGGTAGCTGAAATATACCTGCACATACAAACTTTTTAAACATACTTTTAAAAATTAATTGAGTTTGTGTTTATTAAACGCTTTAGACGTTAGGAGCCAGTAAGCATTTGCATGGATTCGATTCATCCCAGTGTTACATCCAAAACAAAAACCCAAATTGAATATTTGAGCCGACATTCTTTCATGTTTACGTGGGCAAGATTTCATTGTTCTCGATGTGTATAATTTCGACATGATTTTTAAAACTGGCCCGTTCATCTGTACGAAGTAAACAAGTGTGTAGTTTTAGCAGAACACCAACACAGCGCGGGAAACACATTAAATCTGCCGCCGCATACCCTGTTTAGTCTAAAATCTGTAAATTTGTATTTCATCCTGTTGCTGCGTTTGTTTACCGAATCCTTTAGTTGTGTATCTTAGCATTAAAATACAATTAAGACCTGGATTACTGCAGCCATTTGTTATTGACACACTCACGCTTTTTATTTTACCAAAAAATAGGTACAAGCTCTAAATCTTATGACCAAAAAATTCTGTAGATTGTCAGTTCCCCGTCATCCAAATAACGTCCGTTTCTATTTTTTACAACTTATTATAGATTTCAACGCTTGATGTAAAAAAAAATATCCGTTGGTCAGGTCAGATCCTGTCTTCCATTCTATCCAAAAGTACGTTACTTACCGTTATTGAGGGGTTGTAATATAGTAAGAAAAGAACTCCACAATGAAAAGGCCGCATACAACACAGCAGTGCCATAAACCATTCAGAACGAGGGTGACAAACAAAAAAAAATATTTTTCTTGCGCAATAATGGTGAAAGTGTTATACATTTAAATGACAATGGTTACAGTAACGATGTTAAATTTATATTAGTTCTATGTTGTCTTTGCGTACTTATTTATTGTGAGTTACTTATTTATGACTTGTGGCGTTGATACAGCATATTGATAAACGATGAACAATGCTTGCAGACTTATTCATAACATTGTAATGGTTCTATATTGTTTTACTTTCCTGCAAAACAATTGGTCTGGTGCAGCTTAGACCGTGTCTTGGAAGGATGAATGACCAGAGATTATTATCTCTTTATACGCTGATGAGAAATATTGGTCCTTATCTATACAGATTGATAAGTTACATACAGGGTGTAAAGAAAATCGTAGAGCCATGCGAAGTGACGGCATAGAGCCAATCGAAATAAGCAGTTCTATGTTAAAAATATGTTTCTATGTATGTAAAAGTACGAGTGGGATATCGGCGCTTTTCTAAACCAGAGTTTTACAACAGAACAAAACAAAAGTGGTTCAAAATTGGTTAATTAATGCAGAAGCTATGATGCAGACAAACACGTCCAAACAAATATTATTATGACGTCCCTTGAAGATAATCTCATTTATAGGTTTAGAATATGAGAATTCATTAAAATAAAAAACGATAAAACCATTGTATTCCCCTCAATATGGATTCCCTTCAACGCTGCTAGCTCACGATGCTTATTTATTTTGGCTCGAGCTACGATGCGCGGGCGCTGAAGACAGACATGCCGTTACGCTTCCATCAAATCTGGTCAATGGTTTCTTTAGAATATATCCTTCTAACGCAAAGTGCCATGTGAATCTGAAAGAACAAATCATTTTATAATAAACAAACTATAAACCGCCGGCAGCAACTGGATGCATAGAACCGAAGACCGGGTTCAGTGGCGAGCCTTGGGGGAGGCCTACGTCCAGCAGTAGACTGAAATAGGCTGATGATGATGATGAAACTATAAACAGGTTTACCGCATTACATTTAGCTACGAATAATGTCTGTGTTGCAAAGATTTTAGTGTATCAACTTTTTTTTGTGTTTTTTGTGCAATACAACCTTTCTTTGACATCAGAACGCATTGTTCGTTCTAAGAACATTATTCCAGAAGTCTACGGAAGTGTTCTAGATATGCCAAACTAAAATGTTCACGCCAAATACGTGTATCTATTTGCTGATACGTTTCCACCGGTATCCATAATGAACAACCTATTAACATAAAGTCTGTACTGGTGAAGTCATTTGCTTGTTTGATTAAGTGTTTTATTTTTGTACAATGGAGAATTAATTTTGCTGTTACTTTGTATCACGGTGGTTGGTAATTTGTTTACGTACACGTTAACGTGTACGTAAACTGCTGCGGCAAGACATTTGTGTAGCCCAGTTTCTAAATACGTCGCAGTGGTTGCAACTAGCGGGTCATTACGGCGGCCTGGAGTCGATTATGAAAACATAGTTAAAGTTTTATTATGTGGGCGTGTTGATGAAGGCCGTAGGAGGCACTTGTCCAAACACACGGGGCGACACTGTGAATTATTGAGTGAAGCGAACGCAGCGTTAATCGATTCACTCGCACCTGACTACGAAATGTTTCGAATATTCACTTATGCTTCGTAAACTTTCCGTGTAATCAAACTATCCAATCATGTTAAGGACTGCGTTTAAGACTCATCGACAAGACAGTCGAAGCTTGATCATAAGAAATATCGATTGCCAATTAAACAATGTATTTGCAAATGTCTGGTCACTTTACGAAAAATTTTCAAGACACTGAAACTTCAATCTACTACCAGACAATAGAATGTGAATTTGATATGTTAAGGGTTGAATTGTTATTGGCAAAGCACCACCCAATTAGGGCATTTGACAACCGAGGCTCTAGAGAAAGAAGCATGCGATTCATCATTGATTAATGGATGACTGCCGCTTTTGTGGTACTAAGAAGGGGTTGTCTGTGTTTGGCATTGCAGGCTATCGCGTGCGGTCGCCCTTCTCTGGTGCGTTACTTATGCATGTGTTGGCCCCCCAGTGGCGGACCCCATCGACTATTTTTATTCCAACTTTGGGATTTAGGCGATGAATGCACTGATGAGCGCGATGTGCCCTGTTGAGTCCCCGATCGATATGGTAACCCGGTTGTCAGTGCAGTTAGATGTAATAAGTTATACGAGTAAATAATTTTAACATAAATAACTCGTAAAAGGAGATGCCTTGTCAACAATCTAGTCTATGCGGTGTAGGGTACCAACAAGTAGTGGGAATATAAACTATTTGGATGCTACGTAGTCAAAGCTAAATAAAAATAGTATGAAACAGTAATTGGTTTTCAGAAACCGTAGCAATGTCTACAGTATTAAAAGAATATAATTATATTTTGACTGCCTCGTTGGTCTAGTGGTCAGATGTGCCGCCTTTGGATCAACGGGTCCCGGGTTCGATTCCGGGGTCGGGCCAGTGTCTTTGTCTAAACCAGAGGCACTGGCTCGGAGTCTGGGTGTCATTTCTATCTATAATATGTATGTATTTACAAAAAAAAAAATGTATATAAGTAGTTTATCATCCATCTCGTTACCATAACACAAGCATTAAGTTGCTTAACTTGGGACGAGGTGGCGTTGTGTGAAATGTCCAAGGATATTTATTTTATTTATTTATTTATATAAGCCTTTACAAATAGCAATTTAGTACGTAGCGTATCGAAATCAATACGTAACAAACCCATTTATCTCGGCAGTTACTAACGTGACCCATGATACATATATGCAACATAGTCACGTTAGTAGCTTCGTTCTACTGTTATAAACAGCAAATCAAGTGTAAAAGTAGTAAAAGTGTAAAATAATATTAGTACATTCAAAGTTGGGAGAGTTTTGATAGTGGGTGGCTGTCAGACTTGGCACAAATGTAGACTATAGTCTAGAACACCATATAGTCTTTTTATCCCGAAATGTACAGTTGCCCCATAAGCGTTCAGAAGCTAGTAGAATTCTGTCCACAGACTCCTAAGGATGAAGATCACGCTTGGTATTTACTCCTCAAAAGTTATGGACGCCATAACGGTCAGTCGGACGCGTGGATCTCGATACGATCTCTTCGCTCCAATGCGTGTCTTCGTTTATGGTTGTAACGCTTGCATTCAGCGGAAACCCGTCATTATCAACACCATTGTCGCTTTGAAGCCTTTTTGTTCCCGCAATAAAAGTCATAATGATATCATGAATACGGAACAATCACTATATGTGCTTGTTTATCAAGGCTCCTTTGATATCCAAGTGCACTTTATGGTTTATTAACAATATTAGACGACGACGATACCTTAGCCTAGAGAAATAATATTACTTAATTATTTTCTTACCTATCTTTTATTTTTAGGTACTTACTTACACCAGGATCGTAATAGAGTTAAATAGTAGATTCTCATCGATTGGGTTCTTCATTACGTTTTTTTACTTTGGATCAACGGGTCCCGGGTTCGTTTCCGGGGTCGGGCAAGTGTCTTTGTCTAAACCAGTGGCACTGGCTCGGAGTCTGGGTGTCATTTCTATCTATTATAAGAAGTATGTATTTACAAAAAAAAATGTATCTAAGTAGTTTATCATCCATCTCGTTACCATAACACAAGCATTAAGTTGCTTAACTTGGGACGAGATGGCGTTGTGTGAAATGTCCAAGGATATTTATTTAGAGACTGCTATACCATGTACACAGTATGTCTGCGCACTTATATCACACACCATACTGCATGCAATTTCAATGATTTTAGACCCTTAGATTTTTTGGCTATGCAACATAATTTATGCGTTTTAAATTCTTTCACTAATCTCACTTGTTCAACAACACCACTATAATTTTAACCTTTGTATTTAAAAAATCAACCATGGGCTTTCTTCCCCTCTCTTCTCTATGTAATGGCATTCCAAACCGGCGGTAGAGACTACTACACGATTCATTTTTTTTTATTATTTGACTATCTGAAAGCATCACTATCACTACATATTATAAAACAGAGTCGCTGTCGTCTGTCCGTCCTTATGTATGCTTAAATCTTTAAAACAACGCAACGGATTTTGAAGCGGGTTTTTTAATAGATAGAGTGATTCAAGAGGATGGTTTATATGTATAATACATCCATAATATTGTAGAGCAACACTGATAAATTTAGATGTTCATCATTGCACCCGGGCGAAGCCGGGGCGGGTCGTCTTAAGTTTCGTTTGCGAAAATCATCAAATAGGTTAGTTAATAAGGGTGCCACAAGGGAACATCATTACCACCGCATATTAGATATCCCGTATTTCAGCAAGCATTAGAAGTAAACCAGATTTACCCAATCAAAGTATGTGCAAAAATAAATTAATTTGCAACGTCCGTCGCCACACTAATAACCTCCGAGTTGTTGAACACGGTCCAAGTAAATAGGTAACAGTGTCTTCCGTATCATACGGATGCGTGGCATCTGGCCCAAAAATCTTAGCATAAATTTCAGCGTAAAGCGATATAAATTTACGCCAGTCTTCTCAAAAGAAGTTCCAGTTGGCAGATTTGTACGTATTAAATGTTTGTAGGTGATTAGATTAGCTTTCGCTATGAGATAGATACTCGAGAAACTTTGTTGTTTTTAAATCGACGTTCATTTGATTTTATTATGGTTTGCTCAAATTAGTATCTGTTATTTATTTGATCGAGTAAAACTATTATTTGAACTAAATACTCTATTAGAAATACCTACTGTTTCATTGGTTAGTGGTATACTGTGTCTGTGTGGACGTCTTTTGGCTGATGATGATACTGTGTCTAAGTCTTTGGCCTTTTTGGAATTGATGATACATCTTTGGGCTTTTGTTAGATTATGTTACTCTCATGGTGTAATACCTATACCTATATCTAATATAGTCTATTATTTTATTATGCCGACCAATGAAACAATAGTTGTAACTAAATCTTTAGTTCTAATGACAGTGTTACTCGATCGAATAAATAACAGATACTAATGTGAGCAAAATATAATAAAACCAAATGCTAATTAAAAAACTTTCAAAGTCCTACAATTTGCTAACGACGCCATTCATAAAAGAAAACAAAATAATGTAACGAATCTGTCAATTTGAAAGCTAAAAGGACGTTTCAGACACGCCGCGTAGGTGGTTAAACTCCTTATTACTAAATGTCTCATATTCCTAGCATCGTACGGTGACCTCCGTTCAATGTTCACACAGGAACACTTCACTGTAGTAGTTCCGTTCCCTTTGTCACCATATGAAACTCGATACACGGCCGCGACTTCCGCACGAAGCCCTTCAATCTGTCGATAATCCTACTACTACGTAGATTACAAACTAGACAGCCACAACTTGAGCTGCAGATATATAATCCAAAAGCAATTGTAATAGGTAAGTTCTATTGGTATACTTATAGGTATATTATACCTTCACGCACAATAGCAGGGTTTAATAGCAGTCCAGTATTCATGGCGCGGTACAATACTACCACTTTCAATCAAAATCTATGCTTTATCGGCCAGGTTACATTAAGCCAACGCCAACGAACAGTTCGCAATTGGAATATAATCTCAAATAATTGACTAGGATTTAGATACGTTATGTTCAGTCCATTCTATTCTGATGATTTTGAAAAGACGGACGAAGAGCTTTCTTCGTTTCTTAATTATTATTTATGTATAACAGCTGGCGTGCAGAGGTTGGTCGAACGAGGCTGACTCCGTCCGGCGAACGACGCGTTTATTTATAAAACAGAGTTGCGTCTCGTTTTGTCTTCAGCGCGCTCTTTATTTTGTCTAAATATACGCAGTTTTGGGAACGTCGCCGCGACCGACTCCGCCGCGACATAAGCCCTGGCAACATGCCAGCACCTCATCTTTCTTCGGCAGCTTATCTCTTGTCCAATCCCATAATCTCTGCTATGTGCTATGTATATCGTAGTTTTTAGATCCCTTCATACCAGCTATTGTAAAGACAAAATGGCGGTGCTACACTGTAGTGCATGTTTTAATTTTACGAGCATCTTATCATAATTTGAATTCCAAGTAAGGATCAGGCATAAAACCCTCATGTTGGCTCATATTGCGCACGTGTTTTGGCCAAAAATAAAGTGTCCCGAGAACCGGAGTTGCGATAGAGGGTTGTAATTAATTGCTACCGGTACGCCGAGGCAAGCTGGTAATAAATTTTAGTGGTATTGGATTGATGGCACACACAAAATGTAGACGACACCGGTCAGATCAAAGGCGGGTTGAACACGAAGCCATGACGGCTAGAAGTTTGGCTATACAAATCTGGGCCATGACACGTACATGTCTATTCTTGAACCGATAAACTAACACGACATATTTATTTTACAATGTATTAAAGAAACCGTGTTCATAGGCTAAAGTATTTTACTACATGTGTACCAACTTTATTGGCTTGAATTCAGAACTCATAAACGAAACCATTACGAAGAGACAGACCGATGATAGAAGTTACTCCGTTACTCCGATATGTTCTCTTACAATTTAGGCAGTAACGCTGTAATAACCATCTTTTTCGTTCTACAGAAATAGTAAGAGATATCAATGAAAATGTAACATTAATTTAATTTTTCTTGTCGACAGTCATTTAGTTTTTGTAGGCAAGTCATGAATAGGTAATAAAGAATTTATATTTAGTTTAGGTATCACAATATTTTCTTAGTCGCACGAATAGTCATTCTATCCTGCTCAGGCGTTCGTGTCTAAAATAGTATTTCCGTAGAATCCTTACAAGCGACGCTAAGCACTTCTGTCGGCTTTGCAGTTCGTCGACCTGAACTCCAGAAGACGTCCTGAACAATAAATGCGCGCGAAATCCCAAATATCGCTGTAATATTTACATCGTCATAGCTTACACCTACACCGTTCTCCTGATATTTTTCTGAAGTGGACTAATCACTGGCTTCCACGAAATGACGAATGATTAATTGGATTTGGATCAAAGCAAGTAGCCTCACGTTTTTCCTCATTCCTGTAAATAACTTCAGTTATTTGCTTTCAATGTGTATCGGACAATCGATTACAGTTGAAACCCTATCTGGGTCACACATAGGTAACAAAAGATCAACGCGCCGCATTTAGGCCATGCGACAATGGGTATAGAAGGAAAAATTTAATGTATCAAGATAAACGTTATACTGGACATTGGATCAACCTCGGCCATCAAATGGCATCGCATCGATCGAATAAATGCGGTGCCCCATCACGCGCATTGTGCTGTACCTACACGCATGCTATAGCACGCGATCAAAATTATGGTGTACCATATTT
Organism: Clostera curtula; assembly: GCA_905475355.2. Taxonomy (NCBI): domain Eukaryota; kingdom Metazoa; phylum Arthropoda; class Insecta; order Lepidoptera; family Notodontidae; genus Clostera; species Clostera curtula. Next base: position 16,516,204 of record FR997795.1, read on the forward strand.
ACCAGAAGGTAATTTCTTTGTTGCATCCAAATAATTTAACTTAATTACTCTTTCAATTCATGAGGATGTCAAGTTCCGGGTAACGTGGTAACTGAACATTGGTGCAAGTAGGAACACCAATGTTCAGTTATTTTTCAGAGTAGGTAAAATCCCCTCACATTTGAAAAGAAAATCTTTATTGACATTTTGAGTCACACTTAAAAGTCAGAATATCATCTTTGAGTAGCCAGTTCTTTAGATCTTAGCGTGATAAAATTATTACTACGAAAGGAAGTCATGATGCTGAATGCCTTTATAGGAACCACACTTTCGCATTTATTATATGTGTGGAGTATAAAAGGTGCAAGGTCATTTCGTTTGTAGGGACCAATGTAGCAAGCCAACCGCGACACCATCCGGAGCCACCGCGGATGTGATCCACTGTAATCGCCAATGAAATTTCACCATACACAATGGCAAAACACATTTTAGTACAGCAGAGGTTACGCTCTTTTGACCATTAGCCATTAATCAGAGATTATGATTCATAATAATATAGCCGAGCTATTACTGTGATTGCACATTTCCCAAACGTGATCAATGTAACTATTATTTGATTTTCCGAGTAATCACTGTACTGCTCTGACTGACGATGATTGGCCTCAAGGCCAATCATCGTCATATTAAGTACGCATTATGGCGTGTCGCTTTAGAATTCATCATCATGATACCTGTGCTAAATGTCAATCAAATAATGAACAGTTTAGCATCTCAATAAAGCATGGGCTTGTGCCAAAGTTTGAAAGCCATTTATAGCGAGTGTTTGTCGTCTTCTTGTCAGGAGGCATGTCCCTGGATGCCTGTGCCCGGGCGGGCGGCGAGCTACAGAAATAGACGCAGCCTCGCGCGACTTAACAATGCAATAAAAAGAAATTAACAGCAACGTCGCCCGCGCTAAGTTGACTCTCATGTCATTTGGAACTAGTCCAATCTCTTCGTGTTATATTTTAGTTTGACATCTCTCTAGCCACTTCCTTTAAGTGACGCCGAAAATAAAAAGAGAACGTCGACGATGATAGAATATTGTTGTTAATATTTTTTTCGTGTCCTCTTTTCTGTGACACCTCATTTGATGTCGGAAGGCGTTTTTAAATATAGAAGTGCTTGTTGCAGGTTTCGGCTTAGCTGCGGCGGCTGCGGCTGGGGTTCGAGCTGGCTATCCAACAGTCCTTCAATCTCCGTACGGGTAAGAACTAGTTCTTCTTCAGCTACCACTTTCGGCATTTCTGTATCATGTATAAATAAATGTTCAGTGGTTCAACACTCCGTTATTTACCAGCACTTGCGGCGCCGCATGCCGCTCAGATCACATCTCACGAGACAAAAATCAGACGAAGATTTGTAATTAAAATGGTTACTTATTTACCAATGTAATTAATTTAGACATGTAGACACCGATGGTATGTTATACAGATTAAATAGCAATAGTTACTGCAAATGAATAATTTTTGTAACTTAGCTCTGACAACAACTCAATCAGTATTAATACCCTAGGTAAGATATAGATAGACGTTTCCAGAATTTACAAAAGAGGATATAATATTGGACTTAAATAAACAGATAGATAGTGCGGCTTGCTTTTATACGGCAGATTTTTTTTATTCCATAAACGTTCCATGGATATAATCAAATAAAACATCCGAGCAAATTTAATATATCATTACCTACTAGATACCAAGTAAAACGAAAAATTCAAGAAGACCATCGCAAGCACAACGCATATCAGACTTAGTGTAGTGCATCAGGACAGCTAGTGACAGTTAGAGATAGTGTGCTGAGCTGACTTTTGTCTCGGTAGATGAGGCGAGCGGCGTCTCCGGACGGCTAGCGGCGCGGCGGCCGGCGGACCACACCTAGACTAAATTATCAAACCTTTTCACATAGGTATCTATGGCAAGAGTGAGCGTGAGAGTGGATTTTTTTCGTTTTGGGTGTGAATTAGTCGATTGGGTTTTTTAATGTTTACGTTTTATAAAGCTATACCGGAGCATGGGCGGCGCCGGCGGGCCTTTCGCGGGCGCCGCCCACCGCCGTCACTGTACGCATCGTTCTCGACACTCAGTGTTTTCTTTACCTTATTTATGTTTTATGCCGTGTTCGTGTAAGATTTTGTTGATTTGAATTGAGTTTTGTTGGTGGTGGATTTCGTTAATACACTTACTAAGTGCGGTGCGCGGTCTGAGCCGGTTGTGGTGTGCTCGGGGACTCGCTGTGTGTGCGTAGGATTGCTGTGTCCCCAAGCACATTACCGGCCGCGCAGTCGTCGCCGCTCGCTGTTGCCGTCGCCGTGCTGTCTGTATGCCATTCCGAATCCCAAAGACAGTAGTTGTTAGCTGCTATAAAAAAAAAGCCTCCGAAAGATTTAAGCACATAAACTTCCGTCATTCATGTGCTTCTCCAACTTACAAAATTAGCATGCACGATGAACATTTTCCACATGCTGGAATAAAATTTCGCTCCAAGTTTACATTGGCTTTATATATACAGTTAATAAAATATTGGCTGTCCAACTTCTTAATTAAAAACATGTACAAAATTCTGCTTAAACCACTCTCCAATATTGAAAATTAAATTGTTTAAACATTTACGCATCTTCGATTACCAGAAACTATATACTTTTGAAGGGTAATAAAAAGTCGACATTTTTAACCCGGTTGTAAAACATAAACTTGCAAAACGGCTTTAGATCATACCAGATTTAAAAAAAAAGTATTGTAATAAAATTTGATATTGCTAAGATTGTTACCAAATTCTTGTAACCCGGCCGAAATCCCTATACCATATCGAGTGTCAGACAATGTTGTACAGACCATTGTATCTCTATAATCAGTTCTTCACCCTTCCGCAGTTATTCTGATGGCACATTTGCCATTTGCTATATGAGGCTTCAACGTATCGTGGTCATATCATCCCCATATAGGCTACCTACTGCCCTAACTATTAATTACACTTTGCTCGATCGATGCTCAGCCATGGCCATCACGCCAACACCACTGCCCATATATTATTCATCAGTACTTTCAATTTAATCGACATTAATCTAGTGAAAGCTTCACTTTTAATTTGATCTTTGTTTTCATTTCAACCTGAATACAAGTTTACATAGAGTAATTATACTGAATGCGTATGAAGACTGTAATTTTCACTGGAAATAGGTGATTGATTTATAGTTTAGTTTTGGTTACTAATCTATATAATTATGTATTTCTCAGATAGGTACTTACTTGTAAAGGATCAATTTCTTTTTTATTTGGATACAGTCTACCCACACACACACTAACTGAAATAATATTTAGTTTCATTACTAAATTTATAATCACTTCCTCTTTCTAGCTACTTGAGTGCTTACGAGACATTTCAGACTACTGATTATAATTTTGAAAGTGACTATCTATCTATTCAGTCGACCATAAGCAGCAATTTAAAAAATAGTAATACATATTGTGTTAAAATTTAAATTAAACAGCGACATCCGTTTCTAAAAGTAGCATTAACCCATCAACGAAGATGGATAACACCTAGTGCATAATATCATCTGAATTATTTACAAAACAATCACTTTCGTGTATGAAAGAACTATCTAACATTATAATTAGCTCTAATATTAGTGATTGTGTGTTTTCAGTAGACGTTTAAGCTTGTGTGATTATAAAGTTATTTATTACTACTAGGCACCAAACATATCCGGCTATACTTTGTTCATTAGTAATTAGCGTTTAGATAGCACGCACACATATATATAAAAAACAGATGTAAAATCCTTCATCTCCATATTGTATAGGCGACGATATTTAGGTATTATGGAAAATATAGCACAATTTAGGTACCGCATATACATTAGACCACAGGTGGGCGTACTGTAATCGGGCGGAGCATTTAGACGGGCGTGGATTACGCATGCGTATAACTGTCGAAGTCTTGTTCCACCCGAATTAAGACGAAGGAACATCACAAACAATAAATATCTCCGTCTTTGTCAGTGCTATAGTGATGGAAAAAGATGACTGCAAAAATTGATGCGGTTAATAGTGTGGATATAAGGGCTCTTCAGAATCGCTGACAACCCACGAAGCTCCCCGGAGCTGCTCTTGTGAAATCTTGACCGCCTTCAAGCGAATTAAGCGGAGTCAACATTCTTTTTCATTACTTCAGCTAGATCAGATCTATGACAAGTACACTTGCTAAATACAGAAAAAACTTCAGAAAAAACAATTATTATTGTTTTCTGAGCAGTTGCCAGAGCATTAATGATTGCAAATTTAATAGGTGCTTGACTTTTTTGTGGTTAATGTAGATAAGAGTTCTTCGTAATTAGCTATGGGTTTCAATTGAGATTTAGCTATTTGATTTTACGTTCTGTTTTATGACAGAAGTATATTGTCATTTAAATGTTCATCTTCCCGGTTTCCGAGCGAAAAGTAGGCAAATCTGAAACGCTACGGAAATTTATTTCGGTCGAGGCGGAGTGCCGCCCGTTGTATATTTTTATTACGCTTTCTCAAACTTTTCTGGCAATGACGCACGGCGGCGGTTTCTTCATGGCGACATAGGCAGTCGCATATCTACTTACTAAATATAACAGTTTATCGATGTCTACTAACCTAACATGACTGGATGTTATCGCCTGTGAAGGCTGGAGTTACGTAGCAATTGTGAATCTGTTATGTGTTTTGGTTCCACGGATGTAGTTGTAACCTTTTTTTGGAATACCATCACTCTTTAGTTATCTTTTCCAAATATTACGCACTGAGATGGTTTAAATACATACGAGCGAAGATACTCTTGCCGTGGATTCATTATTTAAAACATTTAAGGACTCTTCAGACTGAATGCAGCCCATCGCGATCGCACGCACCAACAAAGTTCATTGAGCCTTGGTGTTATATGTTATTTCAGCGATGCGATATCTTATAACATCCCTTTTCAGGTTCGTACCTTTTTGGGTTTTGAACCAACATCAAATATATTTTTCGTCAAGTATATTCAAAAACGGTTGATCCAACATACTTTAAGCACTCCTTCCAAAGATATTTAAAGCATATAGTGTGTATTCGTTTTAGATGACACGACGTATCTGTTTACATACATTTCCTCACGTATCTTTTAAATTGGCAGGTTATCACCTGGTTACGTGTATGGGACTCCAAGCTACGTTGGCGCGATGAGTGGGGTGGGCGCCGGAGTGGGTGGAGGAGCGGGCGGGCTAGTTCAGTTGCCTCAACTTCAGCATGCTGCTGCGATGGCTGCGGCCAACCATCTCTATGAATACCAGGCAGCAGCGGCACAGGGAGCGGCTGCCTACCAACAGCAGTATGCCGCAGCTGGATTTGACCCTTATGCTACAGCTGCTGGTGCGTATTATGACTTATAACCTGAGCTTTAGAGTACATTTTATGTTTGCTGACATGTAAACTTTGTAACCTCGGGTAGTCTTGCAATGCTATCTTAAGTATATTTAACTTTTAAATACTAATACTAGCCAAGCTTTACTTAATTTTGTTGGTTGTCTTTATGATGATAGTTTCCATCGTTTTCTCATCTAAAGTAGACTTTATGTGACATTAATGGATATTTTACTTTACTTATAATATCGCATTTTCTTACTGTTAATCATTTCTGTTGCAGCAGCTGCAGCGGCAGCCAGCGGAGCTGGCTATGTATCCCCGTATTACGCTCTTCCAGGAGGCGGAGTGCAAGGGCCACTACTTCCCCAACTCTCCTATCCCCCTCAACTTCAAGAAGCGAGGATGCAATAAAACTAGCCATAACTGCAGCTCCTGGTTGCATTACTGTAACGTATAGTGATGATAATTATAAGGTTTACTCCCTGCCGCTCTCTGAAAGCGATCTCATTGTTATGAAAGAGAAAGTTGAATGTTTTACATGAGATATGATTTCATGACACAACACAAAATATGTCTCGATAGAAGCGTGGAAGTAGCTTACATTCTTAATTTAAGGTCCATGTTTTTTTGCTGTTGTCTAAAGATATCAAGCAAGCTCTAAGGGTCGGTTCACATATGACGGAAAATGCGTCGCGTATTATCGGTCGCGTAACGTCAAAACAGACAAATTTAGGACGCTTTACGCTCGACGCACTAACGCATCATCGCGACGCTTTTTTGTCAGATGTGAACCGACCCTAAAACAAAACTGCAGGGAGTGAAACATGCGATTTGGAGAACTTTAAATCCTAGATCTGACTTAACAATTAATACATATCACCTTTAAAAAAAATCACCAGTAATGGAGCCATGAACTAAAGTTTTATTAACGTGACTTAGGTTAGTACACAATATTTTTACACGCCCTAATTTCAGCAGAATACCAAAAAATTGCCCAGAAGCCGTTTAGACAGAAAATATAGACGTGGCAGCATAACGTTTGTTTTCGTTTCAAATGGGAAATAATTTTAGTTACAGCCCACAAATTTAATTTTCTCTAGGCTCGATGGAAGAGAATCATTACAAAGGAAGAGGCCAGAACAGACTTTTATACATTGTTGTGAAAATATGGTGTACTATTTTGAAGACATGTTAGATACATGTTCTCTAGGTCTGACTTTGAAATCGGAAGGAAAATGACTAAAGCTCTTACGGCAAGAAGATGGGCGTTTAACGATATTTATCTGCAGACAGACTTGCCAAGCCGTGCGAGTGGAATATACCTATAAATGCCATTATAAAATGTAGGAAAGCCAAATATCAAGACGTACCTAGCGTCTAGCATTAGAGACAGTAAACCAAAAATGTTAAGAAATGACCAAAGGCTATGAGCTTTTTAGGAGTAAGAAAAGTACCTATACCAGATTTCGCGGTGATGGATAGAGACCGAATTAAATGCAATGTGTTTGGAATTACACATAGCGGCCTTAAATTGCACATATTGGAGAAGACGCCGTGCACTTCTTATTAATAATCTAACTGACATAAGAATAATTTATATAAATAGATATTAAATGGAATTAATAAAATAAAAAATGGAAAAGACCATTTCTATATTCTCCGCGAGCTGTACTAAAATCTTTATGATAGGAAAATGACTTAAAATTAGCCTTATAAAAACTACTAAGTACGTAAACGTAAAAGAATTAATAACCAAGTAAAAAGGATGAAAAACAAATGCTATTATAATTCGGACTCTATTGTTGAAGTGACCCATGTACCTAGTAATAATGGACTTATGGTGTAAGCACTTAAAACTGCAAATTAACACGATTTTTGTGTTATAATATTCTTGCCTCATTCTTCCTACTACCTAAATTAGCGTCATTATGCTTATAATTTAGAAATTAACCTGTCTTTAACACATTGCTTAAATATTAATTAGTTAGATACACAATTCAATGTAGATACTTCTCACGTGAACTATATTTATTGTTCACTAGGATTTGCATACCATTTTGCTTACGTAGAAACAGCTGTATAAAGACAATAAGTATTTTTAACAGAATCTTATTTTGTAGGTAAAATGACCACAAAATGTTGGGTTTTGACTTATTCGACATCGTGTTGTGCAGCTAAATGATTATATTAGAGTCAGGAATGTTAATGGAGCCCCTACAAAAAATCCTATTGATTCCATCATCTATATTAAGGATTATGTTTCCTTATGTGTTATCGTAATAACATTTATCCTTCAATATGTGTTATCGTGATTACCATGACAAATTTATTCGATAGTTTCAATTTAAAGCCGTCCTTATTCACTTAGGTATCACTAACCTGTCGGTTAAAATGTACAGGAAACCATATTTAAAAAAAACGGTGTAATGTGCGTTTTTCAATAAACTAAATTCCTTAATCCTATCCCACTGTCCAGTTATTTATGTGCATAACATGTAATTGGTTGATGTTGTTTTTGAAAATATGAGCAGGCTATTTACTAAAATGGAGGGCTTTGGAAAGTGCTGCTTCGTAACACGTAAGCGACATAAATACCTAATAATTGTATTATTTTCTAGGTTTTCTAGTTCTGTATTTAACATGTCCATGTTGCTCAATGAGTCTTAAAAAGGACTTGGTTTAGCTTAAGGTTGAGGGAGAGCAATAAAATGATAAGTAACTTAATTATAATTATGATACAATAGATATTAATATAATGTACGAATTATCATCACAATAGAATCAGAAAGTATCTATTTTTTGTACACTATTAATATACCCTTGTATATCAGTTTATATTTTATGTAATGTTCTCCAAAGCGGTATAGGGTACTTACTAGTTAGGATAATTCAATTACTAGTCCATGTAAAATTATTTTTAATGAGTTCTGGTAGGTCGCCGACTGTAAGATACATTCTTTTTAATATTTGATTCTTATCATTAGATAATACCACCCGATAAAGCCATAAAAATATTTTATTTTATTTAAGTAGTCTAACTACTTACTCTGACAAGATAATTTTAATATGCTCCGCTCCACGCGCTTCTCGAAGTTCTCGGCAATTATTTTCGGAATTTTCGGATGTAGCGTAATTTGTCAGAACTATTGCTTATCTATATTAAATGGTCAACAATAAACACATGGAAAATTAAAATAAAATAGTTAAGCACGATATTGAGCAGTGCAGGCCGTTCTTCGTTTTTTTTCCGTCATTTTTTGCCTTACCGGTGTTTATTTTTCGTTTTTTGGCGCCCTTTTATGTCTAAGTACAATTTGTTCTGGCTGGCTACATAGAAATAGATACATTAGTTTTAATTTCTTCAAAATAAGTCGGCGACGTAGTACAAGTTAGGGGCATTAGACCGAGTAGCTAATATCACTGATAAAATAATGTAATTACTTTAAGCTTAATTTTAAGTGTAATTATGCTGTTATTCGTAATTTATTTTGTTGATATTTGTAAATCTACATGTTGATAACTATTTATTATGTGGAAGATAAATAAAATTGTTAAATATTTACTGACCGAATCGATTACCTTGTGTGGTTTTTGAAAATCGGGATTCGGTCTCATATATTAAATTGTAAACAAACCTTCATTACATATATATTATAATATAAGTAGTATAATAATATAGGTTACTTTAAAACAAACACAAGATAGAATCATCTGCCATACTTGCGGCCATCTTGCCTTAAAATATTATATGATATTATTGTATTTTCAGATAAATTCAATTATAGATAAACATGAACATATTTAGAAAGAAAATAACTTTAATATGTATACAGATTACCATAGTTAATACATATCATCAACGTGTGTGAAGTTATCAAGGCGTCACAACGCTTTGTAAAGTCTAAAAAACTGCATTTCATTCACAAAACCAGCGTAATTTTAAGCACAATAAAATTTATGTACTTATGTATTCATACAAACTATAGTGAATTCATAATAAATACCTAATAACTGTTATAATTAATTTAAAATTATAATAATATTGTACTTAATTTAGGATATATTAAAAAGGAAAATAAATTTATAAGGTCTAAATCTGGTTTATTTTATTTCATCTTCCAATTAGCCTATAGGTAGTAGATTGTAAGTACTACTACCAGTCAGCCCATTCATGACCCACTGCTGAGTAGCGCCTCCACCGCTTAGATGGAGGGTGATTAGCTTAGGTAATGTGCCAAGCTGGCGAAGAGTTTTTTTTTAAATTAGAATGTTAAAAATAAATAAGAATCCGTAGAATCCCAGGTACTCGACCCTTGGGCCTTGGTTGTAGCTAAAATGAGCTACGCTCTGACGCGCGCTTTGTCTAGCCCAAATTGAATCGCATTGCATTAAAATTAGTCCGCCATTTTATTCTCGCCATAAATTCACCAATCACCTTCACCGCGTCATTTGCGTATGCACTAGCATAGTGATTGGTTCTTGTACTTAGTAATATATTTCATTACAAGTGCGGAAAGGCTGTCATTGCAAAGAGCAGCCGAAGGCGAGGGTTGACAGTCGGAACAAGTTGCAATGACGGTTCCGCACGTGTACTGAACGACTATATTTAATACTAGCTGACCCGGCGAACTTTGTTCCGCATTATATATATTTAAAACAAAAAGAAAGTTGGACATAGGATACCTAAGATTTTTATCCCGTCCGTATAAAACCTACTTTAACAAAACGCAACTGACAGCGAAAAATTATGTTGTCTATAGTTTAATATGGTCGAAAATTTGACAATTAGAAATTTTGAATTCGACTTGTTTATATTGTTGTAATTCACATAATATCTTTATAACTTGTAGCCTATGTGTTATTCTGATGTATAAGCTATATTATTGTAAAGTTTCATTAAAATCCATTCAGTAGTTTTTACGTGAAAGAGTAACAAACATCCATCCATACTTACAAACATTCACGTTTATAATATTAGTAAGATTAATTTCGCAACTAAGTGCGAAAGAATGAAATAATAAAAACAAACTCAACTAACTAATCGCGCCAACCGTAGAATAATTATAAGCAGAGATTTTTTTCTTCACCAATTCTAGTAGGCAAAAGCAACTATGCCCATACAGCCAAGTCTTCAGTAGATTTTTTTTATTGATATGAAATGAAATATAATGAGATGAAATGAAATTAAACCTAGCCCAACTCATTCAATCAAATCATTAAATCTGATATTGAAACAAATTAGTAAGTAGTTTCTATTTAGAAATATACGTATTTGCATGAATCATAAAAACTTTTATGATTTCTTTTAGTAAAAACTTCATGGTTGGTTTTCCATAAAATAGACTAGACATTATTTTGACAGTTGGGAACGCACTAGTGCGGGAATGGTAAAAAAAAAGCACGAGTGTGTAATAGCCCACTTGCCGAACGCTATACGACCCTGCAATACGCCAGTTTTTGCGCAACTGTATTAAAAAAGTAGTTTCATTTTTTTTAACAAATAATTTACTACGAATCATTAAAATCTACAGAAAGTACTTGGCCACCTTTTCTATTTACTGTGTTATTTTGAAAAATTTTGGTCTGTTGACAATAATTCTAATATTAACTCACTGTTAGTACTTTAATATTCCTATCATATCATTCCGTAATTAGCAGTCAACGTAGTTGGACGTATTAGCAAGTAGTTTGTGTGGTGCTCGGCAATTTCAGAGATAGTCAACATGTTCTCCACTCAGTGCGCGTCTTGCGACAGAGCTGTAGGGCAGGGTCCCGAATGTGCAGTTTGTAAGTTACATTTTCACTTTAAATGTGGTGGGATCACGGAACGTGGTTTCTCAAAATTAGGCAGTAGCAGATCCAACTGGTTATGTCCCGGATGTAAAAAAGACAATCTCCCATTGATGAGCGTCGATACTGATGAGGGTGCTAGGTCATCCGGAATTTCTCGGGAAACCGCCAAAAATCCTCCTACCACCCCTGTGCCTCCCAAGCCACAAGTCAGTGAAGAGGAGCATCAGTTGGCATCAATTAATCCACCGCACTTGAGCATTCTGAATGACATCTCACAGAAAATGTCAGCCTTGCAGCACTGACTGCAATTGTAACCATACAAAAGGACATCCAACAGCTTAAAAATGACTTAGCCGATGTAAAAATCAATCTTAACGCCAAGCTAGAGGATATGTCGAAAAAGATCGTTAATATAGAAGATCGAGTAGTATCTCTAGAAAGTGCCAAGGAAGATATTGAGGGGTTAAGGCTTCAAGTGAATGAAATCTTAGAAAATGGTCATAGAAATGAGCAATGGGCCCGTAGATCAAATATCCAAATAAATGGAATCCCAAGTAAGGCAGGAGAAAATCTGATGGATATAATAAAAAAATTGGCTGACCGCTCAAATTTCCAGCTGAATCCAGACAATGACATAGATTTCGTCACAAGAATTGCGGTAAAAAATAACACAGAGAGCAACCTTTCCAAACCAATTATTGTAAAACTACAATCCCGCTATAAAAAAGACGAGCTTTTATCAGCTTTGAGGAAACTAAAAAATTTTAAGGCTAATGATATTGGTTTTACGGGTTCTAGTAACCGAATTTACTTTAATGACCATTTGTCAGCCCGCAATAAACATCTACTCCAACAAGCAAAGAAAATCGCAAGGGAAAAGAACTACATCTATTGTTGGGTTCGAAACTGCACCATTATGGTTCGACGTTCGGATACATCTCCCGTCATACATGTTACCTCGCACGATTCGTTAAAAAAAATCATATAAGTGTTATTATATTTTTAAAGTTAGTCGACTCCATCTTATTTTGTGCATATACTCGTAATTACAAATTATCTGTGTTTATTGATCAATACTATCTACAAATGTTTACAACATCTGCACGCAAAAAAATATCTTTGTTCAGTATTTCTTATCGCTACTTAGGAATGCAGCAGTTTAGATTTAATTTTCATATTACCCACATAAAGAAGTTACAAATTTATTTTGCAATGTATTTGGAATCTTATGCGCCAAACAATAGATTATGGAATCGTAGTCTTTACGAATTAACTAAAACTGAATTAACTAGTTTACGGCCATCACGTTGTTTGTATTTTTATATAAGCTGCTTTTATTTCATACATAGTCTACACGGATATATTAGTAAATATTTGATTGGTTTATCGAATCGTAATAAGTTACTTATAAATTGTACCCTACACGGCCTATATATAAATTGTACCCTGTATTACTATATCGCCCACATTAAAATATCGTTATTCGGGAGCGTAGTAATAACTAAGACTTTAGCCTATTTAAGAAATCATTACCATGTTCAATGGTACCACACTGGTCTCATTATTATTGCAAGTTTGTTATATTTTCCGCATTTCTGTTTATTGTACGTTTATTTCAGGCACTATTTTATATTTCTACTTTCCAAAAATGTCTGGTAACATTTTTTATCAAAATGTTCGTGGTTTACGCACCAAAACAAGTACTTTTTTCAACAATTTGTTAAATACTGATTATGACATAGTCTGTCTGACCGAAACTTGGCTGCTGCCGGGAATCTATGATGCCGAATTATTTGATTCCCGTTATAATGTATATCGTACTGATCGGGACTATGAGCGTAGGGGAATGGTTCGTGGAGGTGGAACTCTTATAGCAGTGAAGCGAGACTTCATTATTAATACCACAACCTTGTTAAATTTGCCTGCGTTTCCTGACGCCGATATAACCAGCGTGAGCTTGGATATAACAAATCAGAAACATATACACCTATTTTGCTGTTACTTCCCGGAGTCTAGTTATCAATTATCTTCACAATTTACCTTTTTTGAACGGCTGTCAGACCTCAGTCTTGAACATCCAGACGATAAATTCCTTCTAATTGGGGATTTCAATATTAGACATGCTAAATGGATTCCGAAATCAATAAATGATAATGAATACCGTATTAGTAACCCCGCGGAAACCTCTCAAATTACACAGTTGTATGATATGTTATGTTTTACCGGTTGGCATCAGTATAATTGTATTCCCAATCATAACAATAGATTTCTAGATTTAGTTATCTCAAATATACAGTGCAATGTCACTCGTACCAATCCCTTAGCGCTCCCCGAAGATCAACATCACCCATCATTATCCATTGAATTAAACTTACATAACATAATATCATATCTTCACCCAGCTCCACGGATAGTAAGAAGATTCATGTGCGCAAATTATGATTTAGTTTGTTACGAGTTAGGCAAAATTGACTGGATCTCTATTCTGGGTGACAAAAAAATCCAAGAAGCGATTGACGCTTTCTACAAAGTAATCGATGAAATTATTGATTTGCATATACCACACACAATAAAGTATCACTCTCATAAATTCCCCGTTTGGTTTAGCCGTCCGCTGATTAAACTGTTTAATAAAAAAAACAAACAACATAAGAAATGGAAAATTTATGGCAGGCGCTCTGATTACGATAAATTCTCAGAATTAAGGCGTAACTTTAAAATAATGCAGAAAGAATGTCATGATCGGTTTCTGGCTAGAGCAGAGAAAAATATTCTAAAGTCTTCCAAAAACTTTTGGTCATACGTTAAATCCAAAAAGGGTTCTAACGAAATTCCAGACTCAGTAACACTTAACAGTCAAATGGCCACGAACGGACAAGCTGCTGCAAATCTTTTCAATAGCTATTTCCTATCTGTTCTTGAAAAAGATGTCGCACATCATAGTACTGCACAAACAAATTCAAATCATTCTATTATTCATAGTATACAATTGAATGAGAAAATTGTAGAAAAATATTTATCAAGACTTGATATTAATAAAGGTAGTGGCCCAGATGGTCTACATCCTGTATTTATAAAAAAAATGTAGTAAAGAATTAAAACAACCAATCACAATTTTATTCCAAAAATCTTTGTCTAGTGGCATAATGCCAACCCAGTGGAAAAAATCTTTGGTTACACCTATTTTCAAATCCGGAGACAAGCATGATGTGAGAAACTATCGTGGTATTTCTAAACTATCAGTACTTCCTAAGCTACTCGAAAAAATTGTCTTCGATGAATTGTATCCCGCTGTAAGACCATATCTTATTAATAATCAACATGGTTTTATAAATAGGATGACAACTGAAACTAACCTTTGTGAATTCTCAGATATCGTTTTAAAATCTATGGATAATGGTTGTCAGGTAGATGCCATTTATACCGACTACTCAAAAGCCTTTGATAAAATCTCACATTCTCTCTTATTATTAAAACTAAATGATATCGGTATACATGGTGACCTCCTCAGGTGGCTGACATCCTACCTTGAAAAAAGAACACAGGCAGTTGCGTTAAAGGGTTTCATTTCCAGTTTTATTCCGGTCACATCTGGGGTCCCACAGGGTTCCCATCTTGGCCCATTGATGTTCAACATATTTATTAATGATATTAAAGATATATTTAAGTATTCAAAGCTGCTGCTTTATGCAGATGATACTAAAATTTTTAAAGTTATTCGCACCGAACAAGACTGTATCAATTTACAGGAGGATCTGGATCGCCTAGGGGAATATTGCTCTATTAATAAGCTTCAACTAAATGTGGAAAAATGTCACGTCATCACCTTCTCCAGGAAAAAAACGCATATAGTTTACGATTATTGTCTTAATAACCAACCACTGACACGCGTAACAAACGTGAGGGATCTCGGGGTTATTTTGGATAATGGGTTTTATTTCGAGTTGCATATTAGTAAAATTATTGCTAAGGCATATAAGATGTTGGGTTTCATATTTAGACAATGCTCTGAATTTAGAAACCCCAATACTTTAATTACATTATATAATTCGTTTGTTCGTTCGCAGTTAGAATATGCAACCACTAGTTGGAACCCCCAATATTCAATTTATATAGATAATCTAGAAAAAGTTCAAAATAAATTTATTAAGAGGCTTGCCTATAAATACCGAAGTTTTACATATAAGTCTTTATTACCATTGGATAAGAGGAGGGAATATCGTGATCAGATGTTTTTATATAAAATAATTAATAATATAGTAGACTCTTCTTATCTTTTAAGTCAAATATCATTTAAATGTAATACCTTCCATTTACCGTATAGTAGAACAAATTACTCAAAAAACCGTTTTGTAGTAAGAGCTTGCGCAAAATATGATGCTAATTATAAACATATAGATATATTTTCAGAAAATGTTATAAGATATAAAAAGAAAATTCTAGAGGTATAAATCATGTTCAGTATTTTGTTTTTTCTTGTCTGGCTTTTCATTGTTATTATTTAAGCTTATCCTCTTGATTTTAAACCTACCGAAACTAACACTGTAATCGAATTGAACGTCGTTGTCTGCCATCTAATGTTAACCCATAAGTGGAAACTGTCGTGGTTAATGTAATAGACAGTTACTTAATTAAGTCTAGAAGTAAGATAATGTAACCGTTTGTTTCCCTAAATAAAGAAAATAAATAAAAAATATTATTTTAACATTAAAGGAGTACTTGATGCGGTCTCTTTTTACTCCCAGTATTAGTATTAGTAATAGTCTATCCCATTATAACAAAATTAGCCAACCCCGTTTCACCTAAATTCATATCTATAGTTCAATAACTCTATTGTACGTGTGTATGTCACTGACCTCCTACAAAACGGCTGGACCGAATTGAATGTTTTTTTTTGTATGCGTTTTGGTGGCGGGCGTGGCAACGAGGTTTGTTTATAATTTAGATTCACAAATCAGTCCGACTGATGGCGCTGCAGTCGGTAAACGAATATCATGCAGGAAAATGTCTGCCCGGTCAGCTAGTCTATTAAATAAAATTCTCATGTCACGGTGTTTGTAATTAAACACCTCCGAAATGGCTCGACCGATTTTCGTGAAATTTTGTGTGCGTATCGGTTAGGTCTGCGAACCGGACAACATCTATTTTTCATCCCCCTAAATGTTAATGTAAATTTTTATTTTTGAGATTTTTTTTGTTTTTTTAAGTTTTATTATACAGCAAACAAAAATACATACAAACCCTATGCTTATATTCGCTATTTGTGCGAAAGTCTTGTAAATTATCTCTTAGATTATGTAATTACATTCAGAGGTAGGTAATTACCTAATCTAACCTAGCACATAATTAAATAGTGGTAGGTATGGTTAAGGGGTTTGCAACAAAACCCTATAACCCTAACGGATAGTACTAACGATAAAAAATCACTGGTGGGTTTTCACTGGAACTCCTGTTTGGTAGTAAAATGTTGGTTCCTAAAAAATCAATTGTTTTAAAACATAGACTAGTGAATAGTATTGTAAACACAGAATTCAGAACGTAAATTCAGAATGCCTGATGGTCTAATATCCAGCTGCCGAATTAGTGCGCTCGCTTTTTAAGAGATAAATGTATTTAAATATATAATAGGAGAATATAATCTACCACATGCCTATCAAAAATAACCTTAATGCCCTACAGCCACATAACACCTACACAGGATTTTAGGTCTTTTCGTTACACCTGTCGTCTAAATTATTATTTTCAAGGATGAATGGGAGAAGCGATCGTATTTAAGATTAGTTTTTTTATTCACAAAAAGTGTGTTCTATCAGAAATGTGTGACTCTTTTCAAGAAATAATAGTTATTTGGATATATATGGAACAGTATATGTATAATGTAAATGCATAAACTTAAAACGGTAAATTAAAGTTCTATGGCAATTAAATCAAAAGCACACGTACGTGATAATTATGATAATACATTTAATTATCTTTATATTTTAATACAAAAAAAGTTGTTTTTTTATGGAAGTATGTCCTTCGCCACCTGATCGAACACTTCTAATGTCAATGATTAATCACTGTCAATTTCTGTTGACAGATGGTTTAGGCATGCCCGTTAAAAATATCGACATATTCAAAATATTAACAAACTAATACTTATTTTAATACTTTTGTAATATATATTATATAAACTTTAAAAAAATATTATGAATGAATTAAATGTACAAAGAATAATGACAATCTATGTCCTCGATATTGAAATAAGTTCACCATGAGTGTATAAATCGTTATTTTCAATATAATTTTTAAATTTTAAAAGAGGTTAATTATGACAAATTTTGAAATAATGTTACATACTATAGTCTGGCCAGCAAAAGCTGTCCAGCATTATTTTCAAAACTTTAGATATGGCAATAATTTAAGACAAATAAATAATTATTATATTTCTATGAAACAACTTGATACTTTTCGACGATTCATAACAAATCGCAATATCTGTTTTTTTTATATTTCGGCTTTAAGAAATAAATCAAACGAATTTTATGGAGTTAGAAAATAAATCCCAACACTGAGAAGAATGCACAATGAGCTGACGGAAGCAATTGAATTCAAGGGATGCCGTGAAACAAACATTAGGTACAGAAGAATGGGTTTGAGTTTCAACACAATAAAAGCAGCTGCTTTACTTACAGAAAAATATGAAATTGCGGCATGGAGACATAGATTCTTGAGGACAGTTCATAAAAAGAGGCTAGAAGGTAAACAAATTATTTACCTTGATGAAACATCTAAACATCAGAACTATACAGTTAAAAAATTGTAGCGAGGACCTTTAACAAGTGGTGTCACTATTAGTATATCATCAGGAAACAGACAATAATATTGTGCAGGATCAGAGGAAGGCTTTGTGCCAGATGCATTATTAGTATTCAGCACAAAACCCAAATCAACTGACTACCATGATGATGGTTCCTATTATATGAAATGGTTTGAGGAAATGTTGATACATAATCTCACTCACTAAACCTAGTGTAATTGTGACGGACAAAGCTAGTTACCATGTGAAATAAGTAAACAACCGAAATGAATATTATTCTCTTGAAGATTATTCATTTTGAAGAATATCACACCAAAGCTGAATTAATGTGTTTGGTGAAAGATAATAAACCTGCAGTTGTTTATGAAATAGTACTTTTAAAAAAACACAGTCTTAACCACAATCATGAAATTTTGTTGCTGCCACCGTATAATTGCGACCTCAATGCTATTGAGCTTGTATGGAGTCAAGCGAAGATAAAAGTAACAAGCAAAAATATAGGAATTCCAGGGTCTGTAATGCAAATTCAATAAAATAATGTTTTCTATCCATATCTGCTGAGGACTGGAAGAAGTACACTAATCATATACTGAATGTGGAAAATCAGTACAAATTAACGGACCATATGACTGAAAACGAACTTAATCATATTACATCTTGGGGACAGTAGCAGTAGCAGCGAAAAAAGGAATAAAGCTGATTCAATAATCTCAGGTAGAGTTTTTGGAATCCGATTTCAGTAAAAGATAAATTCAAGAAAAATAATAAAAACGCAGAATTAAAGGTACTTATGTAATATTCTTCATAATACACTCGAAAATTACAGTACATATTTTTTTATTAAAAACTTGCTAAATAATTAATAATATCAACTCCGTTTAAGCAGTGTATAGTCAGGGTTAGCAGCTCTTGATTTTTTTGAAATTCCCTCCCATTTTTCTTGGACAGCTTTCGCTGGCCAGACTATATTAAGTTTATTTTAAATTTCTCATTTTTATTATGAAGGAGGAAAACTTCATATGAATCCCTGTACCAACCCCTCTGGCCAGCGTGGTACAGTTAGCTAATTGTCCTCCATGGAATGGCAAGCAAGAGGCCTAACTAAGCAGTTGATCATATATGGGCAGTGTAGTAGAAGTATTAAAAATTTGCTAAAATAATAACAAGTTCAGAAAATACTTCTTACGTCTATTAAAAATACATTTAAATATAACATTTTCATATCAATATTTGAAATCACTTTTTTCAAGATATTTTAACATATTTGTACAAACCATTATTTATTTGGATATATGTGCTATTATTTTATTAACATCCAAGTATCATATCACGTACATATTTCAAATGTATCGATATACTGTCGCGATATTTGTGTTGCTTTCCCAAACCTAGTTGTTTTTTTTTTGTTAAATATGTTGAGACTTTAGGTTGTTTTGATAGCAATTAGCAAAGCAAGCAAGTTCTACTAAACATACTTAATAAATTCTATGTTAATATTATCGAATCTTTAGTTCTTTACTTGTGTAAAAGTATGGCTGGTCAAGGTCACCAGTTCCCCGGCAACTTCCCGGGAAACGCGGGAGCTATGAGATCAGGCTTCGGCGCCGGTCCTATGGGCACCCAAATGCAATCAATGCCCAATCAGTTAGCAGGTGAATTGTTTTATTTTATTATAACAATTATTTGCATATGCTTGCATGTCCAATTGATTTTAAAATAGGACTATGTATCAGTCCTATTTATTAAAAACTACCATACAGTGATTCTAGCTACAGGCACCATTGGTCTCATTGATACAGCTGACGCATTTCAAGAGTCCTGATACTCTTAATCGTTTGATAGTAACACCATCTGCCTATCAACTATCATTTGATGATAGTCTTCATTAAAAAATAACGAGGAATTTAAGTTAATCTTATTTATTGGGTTTCAAACTATTGCATAACCAGACTGTTCCATGTGGCTAATTTGTTGAGATATAGATAGATAGATTACTCTTTATCGTACATTAAACACAATAGTAACAACTTACAATAGTATTAATTTTTTAGACACTTGTACAATAGGTGGTCTTATTGCTATAGAGCAATCTCTCAGGCCGGTCTCACGGTCCGTATGGTGACGGATTTAGAATACACAATGTCACCAACCCATACCGTCTTGAGGGTGTCGTAAGAGGCAACTAGAAGATCGCAAGAGGCAGATCACCTAGCCGAAAGAGAAGGAAAACTTGATACAAACCCTGTGCCAACCCGTCTTGCCAGCGTGGCACAGTAGGGTAATTCCCTCCATGAATTCGTAGGAGGCCCGACTCAGTAGTGAGTCCTTTATGGGCTGAAACGACAATCTCTCAGGCAACCCAGATATATTATGTTACTGCTATATAACATTGTGTAGTAACATGATTATATAGCTATAATATTCTAAATCTGTCACCCCATGTGGTGGTATAATGTCACCACCCCATTCCATTCTGAGGGCATTGTAAGAGCCGACAAAACTAAATGACAAGGCTGATAACCTAGCCGCAAGAGAAGAACAACTTGATATGAAACCCTGTGCCAACCTATCTGGCCAGCATGGCACAGTAAGGCTACTGACTCTCCACGTAAATTGAGGAAGCCTGAAAAACTGTGGTATAGCTTTATGCTGAGTAGTATATAGATTACGGCCTTCCAATATAAATATATTTATGTAAAAAAGAGATCATAATTAGACAGAGATTCTGAGGTTAGAGTGTTAACACAATCTTTGTATCCATATATAATCACTCAATCAATTAAGCTTTATAAATAAGAATGTGACTGGAGAAATATTAATTCCTGCTATTTGTAAATTTAAACATTACTTATTTTATTCAATAGATGTGACATCAAAATATAAAACAAAGTACAGTTAAACCCTGTTTCTTCATAGTCTTCATAGAGTATTCAATAGAGTACATACACAAGATACACCAAAACATATTACAGTTCTTAGTGAAACTCTTCATTTTGCTGAAAAAAAAACAACGAATGTCATGTATTTATATCCAGTTACTAATATCAATTCATATACAATATACAAGATTGAATATTTAAAGATTTTACTTAGATAGATAGATTATAAGATATGTTTCTCATTACAGGCGTTATGGGTGGTCCTATGGGTAATACTGGTGGAATGGTTGGCATGGGAAACCAAATGGTGCCACCATACAGTTCAACCATGCAGAGCCAGATGGGGAACATGGGTATGGTGCCACAGGTAAGCTACAGTAGTAATCAAATAAACTAGTATCATCGGATGATCAATTAAAAAAAACAATCGTGAAATGTGGTTTACTTCAGATCTGTGTTGATGAAAGAAAACAGTGCCTAAGTATGTATACGTGATAAATTTGTCATATGTGTATTTGGCATCACATTTAATAGTTTTTTAAATAAAATTTTTATGTTTGGTTTTCACAAAACAACAAAAAATACAACCTGATTTACACTAACCACAAATTGACACCGGCAGTAAATCTAGCATACATAACATACAAAATATGCACGGAAGTTTTTTAGTTTGCAGAATTAAATTGGGTTGTATAATATGCTTAGTAGGTCATCAATATTTATTCAAAACGTTTTTTTTCAACAATGACAAAGTTGGAACAAGTGAAATTTTGGTAGTAAGTCATGACCAAAATAGTGCCTACAACATTAACGTGACCATTTTATTTTCGTGTTTGAGCGGGATGTCTACTGACTTTTGTATAAATAAATATATATATAGAGTACGTTGGTGTACGTAAGATGTCATATTTAAGTGCAAAGGATATAGAGGTTTATTCGTAAAAGCGGGACATTTTTGTTCTCGTTGGGGACAGCGAGACGGACAGCCTGAAAGCGGGACAATCCCGCCCAAAGCGGGACGTATGGTCACGTTATACAACATACACTTTGACTTATTTTTTACACGCCCCGGCTTCGCACGGGTGCAATGATGAACATCTAAATTGATTAGTGTTTCTCTGCAATATTATGCATGTATTATACTTAAAAACCTTCCTCTTGAATCCCTCTATTTATTGAAAAAAAACTTTTGCGTAGTTTTATAGATTTAAACATACATAGGGACGGACAGACGACAGCGACTTTGTTTTATACTATGTAATGATAGTGATGTGATAGTTTTTCGAGTTTGATTTCCGACTTTTTTATTTAACAAATGTGATCAGAAAGTGTATAATTGACCTTGACGTTTTCTGATAATAAAAAAAGTTGTGGTTTACATTGTAGTTATCTTTCTGCCCTTAACGCCGTTTTTCATTTAAGTTGGGCTACCATAGATGCTTGAATGATAGCTGGGATATTTAAAAAAATAAACCCGTTTGCTAACAAGGAGGGTAATTAGTCAACCGTGCCACATTGACTCTGCTTGGCACAGCGTTACATACCAAGTTTTCCTTTGCTTGCGATTGGGTTGTCGGCCTTGTCATATAATTTTGCCGGCTCTTATGACACGCTCAGGATGGAATAGCGTGGTAAAAATGTACTAATAATCAATTTCATCTCTTTCTTTCAATCTCTTTTCCAGGGTATGGGTGTAGGCGTTGGTGGTCCAGGCCCTGGCATGGGCCCTCAGACCGTTCAACAGCCAGGTATGTGTTGCTTTAATACTATTTGCATTGCTAATATTAAAAAAAAAAGATTTTTTATCGTTTTTTCTAATTGGCGACTCGCCAGCAATAAGTATAATACGCTTAACTGGGGCTCTTTTACGTACATATAATATATTTTACGAAGCTCTGTGCCAACCTGGCTGTCTAGCGTGGCACAGTAGGCTAATTACCCTCCATGTAACTGGAGGAGGCAATACACGAATAGTGGGTCTATTGGCTGAGTAGTAGTAGTAGAACGAGACCAGCACTTCAATAAGGTAGGGCGTCCGTTTGCTGGACCTGGATCACTGGGGAAGATTCTCCACATTATAGAATACAGCAGCCAAATAACATCTTCCTTGACTGGTGTTGTGTTCCTGGGGTCACCCGAGCTGTATCAGGGGAAGCATGGTATTGGTAGCTGAAGGAACCAACCATCCCTCTGCTAGCAGCCTCATGCGTTCGATTTTTAAAGTGTTGGTGACACCTTTAGTGCAAACATCCATAGGTGACAACCTCTTACCATAGGGCGGACCCTTAGCTTGACACCCTGGTGGTATAAACAAACCCGGAGCAATTATCTGTGGTTCACACAAATACTCTTGTCTCGATTCGGACAAGTCTTTTGCGAGACCAGGGACCAGTGTCGCAAAATCCTCTAGAGCCTAGTTCTAAGGCAAAAACACCCAGAGGAAGTCTTTGCGGAGAAGGTTTTTTGAATTAGTACGAAAGACTACACACACACACACACAAGTCTTTGAGTGCACACACAACATTCAGAGCGTGTTTCATACTAATTCCGTCTACGTTAAAATCTACTCCGTTTGCGGCACCTCTCCAACAGTGTCTATTTGCTATCCTTTCACTGTGTACTTTAGACCAATAACCGAGAATGTTGTAGAAGGTACAGGGAGTTGGAACAAGTGGAAAATTTCATGGTAGGTTTTAGTGGGTAACTGGGGCTGAACTACCAGCGCAACTGAGCCCATATCTCGCCTTTAAGGTTGCCCCCACGAGCGAAAAAAAAAGGTTTAACCCAATATAGATATTTTGATTTGCTTTCAGGTGGCATGCAAACCCCCGGAGCGGTGCCAGGTCCACCTCCAGCTCCAGCCCAGCCTGCGCCCGCGCAACCTCAGCAGAGCAAGGAATTCAACACTGCATCATTGTGCAAGTATGTTTCCCTATGTACATAAGAAAGAAAGTAAATAAGAGAGTAAATCTAAATTCTTAATCGCCGATTTAATTATCCTTGATAATTGATAGAGGGAAACCTAGGTGACAGTTTTAGAACACACAGTGTCACCATTTTGTCCTATGCGTTATTATGGGTATATTTTACTGCAATTTGACTTTATTTGAATACATGCTTTTCTTCCTTGTTGTTCATCGTCTCGGCCCACTACTGAGCCGCACCTCCTCCAAATCTATGGAGGGAAATTAGCAAACTGTGCCACTGGCGAGACGGGTTGGCTCAGGGGTTGTATCAATTTTCTTCTTACGACACACTCAGGATGGTATGGGTTGGTGTCATTGTGTATTCTAAATCCGTCACCATAAGAAATACGACTTTTTCTTCCTAGCCTTTTATTTTTATTTTGGTAGGGTCGGATGTTATTACCTCCATGGCGGAGGTCCGACTCAGCAGTGGGTCTTATGGGGTGACACGTCAACGAGCTTTTAAAGTTACCTGGAGGCCAATTCTCACGACGGTAGACATAATTTGGAATAGAGATAGAGATTTTGAACTCGATCTCTAGTATAAAATCTCGTTAATAGAGATTAAAATCTCTATTTCTGTATTCTCGGCACAAATCGTGATAGACTAAAGAAATCTCTAATAGACATAATTAACGCTATAATTTTTGGGTTCTCTCGTACTTTGAAGTTATATATTTCGAAAAGTAATGCGATAACCTATAGATATTATTGTTTAAAATCATCCAAGGGGTAAAAATTTATTCAAATGAAATGACAACCAATTTGACGTTTGCTAAATCCAAATAGAGATCAAGATCATGATAGAGATGACGTCTCGACCGGTCCCGACCAGTCGTAGCATCTCGCACGGCTTTTCATAGACATATATCGGAATCGACATGGCGAGAATAGCTTTAATAGATTTTCGCTCGTGATGACGTCATTCTCTACCGTTATCTCGAATAGAGATGTATCTCTACTGCACGAGAATTGCCCCCCTGGTTCATGTTTTCCAATGTTTGAACACGTGTCTGACAAAATGTATTGTGTGAACATTTTCCTACTACATTTTCTGTTTATTCTCTTCCAGATTCGGGCAAGAAACTATTCAAGACATAGTCAGTAGGACACAAGATGTTTTCCAGACGTTAAAGGCAATTCAGGTGAGTTCTTTTTCCGTTCACTATAAACCACCTAAAGTTACCCGAAGGGCAATGGAGAGAGCTATGTTCGGAGTTAAAGGAAATTAACCGTGTCACCATGGTTAGAAGGGTTGGCATAGGATTTGTATCAAGTTTTCCTTCTTTCGCGGCTAGATGATTGGCTTCTTGCGTTCCTTTAGTCGCCTCTTACAACTCCCTCAGGGTGGTAGGGGTAGGAGACATTGGGTATACAGAGTAGTTACTTACTCTTTATTGTACTAAAGGTATAACGTGTGAGTGTGCGCGTGTGTGATTGTTTAATTAAAATTCTATATTATTAACTTGGTTAGGCCTACTTTCTGTAGAGTATTTTTTTTTCACAGTGGGGTCCGAAGTAAGTAACAAGTTTTGATTTAAGAATTATGTCTTTCGGAAAACTTAATGTTATCTTTAACACACCCAATAAACTACCATAAATAGCATGTCTAACGAAAGGGCTCATCAGTACCAATCTATTGAAAATTATAAAAAAGATACAGGATGTAGATTTTGTGGAATTTTATCAAGTTTTAGTAAAAAAAAGGACAATTTCTCATAAAAACACAAAATCAATTATAACTCTGCAGGGGTTGACCTTAAGGACCTCCGGTAGAACAATTTTTTGCTGCTGATGACCCCATCTAACCGCTGGTTGCGTTTGATCCACGACTTTTTGACCACCCTGTATAAAGGTAAAAAAAAATAAGGGTGTAGTTTTATTCAAGGAAAATATATTGCAGCTTACATAACAATTCTAAGAAACTTAGGAAATAGTATTTTAAAATAGGCATGGTATTTGAGCTGCAGAAATGAATTAGTCTTCTTCCCTTTCTCTCTTTTTTCTCTCTCATATTTTTTGTTGCCGGCGTCGTGCTTTCCGTTCAAGAGTTTCAAATATCATCGGCCGTACGTTGGAGCGTCCCATAATGCTAATGTCATCATCATCATTTCACCAAAAAGACGTCCACTGCTGAACATAGGCCTCCCCCAAGGATCTCCACAAAGACCGGCCCTGGGCCGCCCGCATCCATTGCTTTCCGGTGACCTTAACCAGGTCGTCGGTCCACCGTGTGGGAGGCCTACCAGCACTGCGCCTTCCGGAACGCGGTCGCCACTCGAGGACTTTTCTGCCCCATCGGGCGTCGGTCCTGCGAGCTATGTGCCCTGCCCACTGCCACTTAAGTTTGGCAATCCGGTGGGCTATGTCGGTGACCCTGGTTTGCCTGCGTATCTCCTCATTTCTGATTCGATCTCGCAGGGAAACTCCGAGCATAGCCCCCCATTGCCTTGTATTTTAGTAAAGTGCTTTTATTAAAATACTCTTGTACTTTTTAGCCACCAAACGGTACACAGCACGGGGAGAACGCGAGCAACGATAAAAAAGCGAAGATGCAAGAACAACTGCGGACCATCAGACTGCTGTTCAAGAGGCTACGACTCATATACGAGAAGTGCAACGAGTCTTGCCATGTACATTGTCTTATGTATTTAAATACTGTTCACAATCACAACCGGTCCGTGTGGTGACGGTGTTTTTATCAGTGACTTGAAAGCCTTGGACCCTAGGCTTGCGTGATGGAAAGCAACGCCAGGGTCTAAGATGGAGCAGGCAATTTAAGGAAATGCCCCGTCATGCACCGGCTCTCACATACTCAGGACGAAACACAGTAAAACTGCTTGGCGCCGCACTTAGGTTGTTGGGGTGGTAGCTAGCCGGGCGGATCATTAGGTCCTACCACCAAGCGTGCTGGGTTTTGTTGACTTTTACAACACGCGTTATTCCCCAGCGTGCGTTCTCTGGTCACCTTAATTACCCAATGAGGCCCTTCCCAAGTCGGGGGGCATTAGTTTGAGCAGTGCTTACTAGCTATGCCCCGTCGGGCACCGGCTCTCACATACTCACGACGAAACACAGTAAAACTGCTTGGCGTGACTTAGATGTGAGGGTGGTAGCTAGCCGGTCGGGTCGTTACGTCGTACGGTGGGGAAGTTTTATATTCTGCCCCGTCTACATAGATAGATAGATATTCTTTATACACATGTGTGTGTTTGTACACATACATGTGTACAATGTGCACAAAAGTAACAAACTACTACTTCTCAGCCCAGAAATGACCCACTGCCGAGTCGGGCCTTTTTTTTTGTTTTTGTTCGCCCGGGGTCAAATCCTTTATGGACTATCCCCGTCGGCCACGGGGATGGCCGAGCCGAGTCGGGCCTCCTCCAACTGCATGGAGGGTACTTAGCCTACTGTGTCACGCTGGCCAGACGGGTTCACATTAACGTTTCGTATTAAGTTTTCGAAGTCTTGCGGCTAGGTTTTCGGCTTTTCCCTTTTGTCGGGTCTTAGGTCACCCTCAGGATGGAATGAGGTGGTGACACTATTCTTAATCCATCACCACGCATATTTCAGGGGTTGATCTATAGAAATTAAAAAGGCTGTTTGTTGACTGGATCATCGTCATCATCATTCAAAAGT
The DNA here is from genome assembly GCA_905475355.2 of Clostera curtula. NCBI lineage: Eukaryota > Metazoa > Arthropoda > Insecta > Lepidoptera > Notodontidae > Clostera > Clostera curtula. The sequence goes on from FR997795.1 coordinate 16,543,670, forward strand.
TATCAGAATTACGTTAAAAAAAGAGGTTCGGTACGCTTTGCTGTATGACGCCTAGGAAAATGGCGGCCGTAACAAAATCCGCTGCCATACGACGCGTTCGGATTTCCCGAGCTATAGTGCTATCGAATCCAGATATCCGAACGCCGTCTACTACCCGAGCGTGTCCGTTGGGGACTTATATGACACGCTTTTGTCACCTGAACTTGAATTAAAGCAGATTAATGCTAGCAACCGCATCCTTTTGGATGGGTTCTTCAATAGAAAATAGCAACATTGGGGCTCAGGTTTGCGGGCAACATGCTCCGTAACCTTTGGGAGCCAACACCAATAAAATCAGTAAATGACAATGCTTTTAGGCTTAGAGGTTCAAATTTATTAATTTATCACAGCAGGATAGGGGTATGGAGTACACGCACATGGAGAGCCTCATACCGTTGAAAGACGAAGCTGAAAACAAGACGTTAGACGAGCGACGCAACACGGAATCGTACCGTCTCGTTCTCGAAGAGAACAAGGAACTCACTGAACAGGTATACCTTTTGATTTCTTAGGATTTCGCGATTATTACACATTGAAATTAAACACTTTTTAACGGATTTATCGCGTGTATATTACATTATTTTATTCCCGACGTTTCGAATGCTTTGCAGCAGTCGTCGTCGCGGGAGAGACTAGATGACAGTTGTCTTCAAAAGTACAAAGAAACAGTTAAAATCTACCGCCTATAATTTTGTTTTATTGACAACGTTCCCTGTGCACGCAGAAATCCTTTATAGGTATACCTTTTATTATCTACTAGTGGCCCGCCCCGGCTTCGCCCGTGCAAAGCGGGGGTGTGTTATACATATAAACCATCCTCGTGAACCACTCTATCTAATAAAAAATACCGCTTCAAAATCCGTTGCGTAGTTTTAAAGATTTAAGCATACATAGGGACGGACAGAAAACATCGACTTTGTTTTATACTATGTAGTGATTTTTCGAATACACAATGTCACCAGACCAGACTATCTTGAGGGTGTAGTAAGAGAAAGGAGACTTTATACAAACCCTGTGCCAACCCCTCTTGCTAGCGTGCCGCAGTGGGCTAAGTTCCGTCCTTAAATTTGAAGGAGGACCGACTCGGTAACGGGTCGTTTATGGACTGAAAATATGATGTATCTTTTAATAATAAGAAAGAAGAAAGAAAGAAAGAAAGATCGGCGCAGGATATTTATCACGTGGGCTGTCTCTTGCGGGTATAATTCTTGTTAATATCTGTTTGTATGATACCAAGTTGATTTTTAAACATGCTTTGGTGAAATATAAAGACAAATGTCTGGGATTAACGATTGTCAAGCAATACATTTGTGTTCCTATTCCAACTAAGCGTGCGTTTTGAAAGACGTTCGGCTAGGCCCGGATGTTCGGGTTTCCGTCTGACTAACTATGTCTTCTAATGGTGGCATTTCACTTAGCTATTCGTATTTGACATTATGAAAAAAATTGCACTGAGCCTATTATATACGGCCACGTAGTTAGCCCGAATGCCTTCTCAATAAAGTCGTGAATGGCTTGCACCCTTATTTAATTAGGTTGCATAGTTTATATCGACATAAGCGAAAAAACATTTTTTTTAAAACAACTACTATGATTACATTGAATATGCTATACATCATTGTTATACAGAATCGTAGAGAACGATTCTGAATAACAATGATGTCTACTTGTTTATCTTAGAGGTTTTCATTTCGAAGCATTTTCGAAAATAAATAGGATCGAGGCAAAATCTCCTAATCGTGATTCTGATTCACGACGTGCCTATATCAGATCTGTAATATGTTTGTGGTCATCATTTTTATGCAATGCTTTAAATATTCAATATATCACCTTAGGTATTATCTGTGGCTATAGCTAACGCGAATATCGAACACATACGTGACGAGCGAACACGAGTAGCCTGAAGTGCTAGCATATAAGATTTCTGAATAACAGTATTTTTTATTTCCAGGTTGTGTTAAAAAATAAGCAGTTAAAAGAAGTGATCACAAACTTACGGACAATTATATGGGAGATAAACGTAATGTTGACAATGAGAAGGTCATAGTGAATTTACTAAGTAATCTAGGCTAATATTGTAAATATTGTTATCTAAATATAAATTTTACTAAAGTATTGTTTTTAAATTACTTTTAGCCTTTTATTCAGTTTTCCTGGAGATGCCACGGATTCGGCTTCTTGTTTTTCTGTTTTCTATGGCAATTGCCGGAGTGTTCGGCAATTAGGCTTCTCTTAAGTAGTATCTTAGGCCATAAATAAATATTATAAAATTGATTAAAGGAAGGATTAAAGTCTAACTTTTATGAAAATATTAAGAGACGTTTTGTTCAAACTTAATAGTATTCATAGGAGTAAATAAAGGTATAAAGGGATTTATTTTAAAAACTTTATTTCAATACAAAATAGTAAACACGTAGTTTAAATTCTTAACATCAATAAATAAGACTAATGGCAAGCTCTTAGAACCCTGAGTATTCGCAGTAGAGTATATTATGATAGAGGAAGGGATATGGCAACCCTCGGAGCATTAAAAAATAAACTAGTGAATTAACAGAGTTCAAATCGGTTTCAACAGATTTGTTCAACAAATCGCGTACCAACTTTCAGTTTTGTACGGGCAAAAATGTATGAGGGATGTCATATGAATTGCCTAAATTATTTAAAACAAACTTATCCTAAATTTAAGTACGTTGATCTATCTACGTTCGACTGGCTTCGTGATTTCGGCGTATTTCTTTTTCTTTTCGAGAACTTTCTTTTCGTACGGACGGCGGTCGACGAAGTCTTCAGAAGGTGCTGGAACATCTGGCTGCGGTTGGTCTGCTTGTTCTGGTATGTCAGGTGAGGCGTCTACCTGTTTGCCGACACTTCGGCCAGCGGGTAGTTCATGGAAGGCCTCTGCTAATTCTAGGTTGATTTCTTCTAGAGGAGTGTCCCCAGATCTGATGTAGACAGGCACATATCCCGGCTTCGCTGGAAGGTGTTGCCATTTTGGACGCGCCTCTGTAAATAAAAAAGATAGTTACGGCGGGAAACTTGTAAACTTTTTATTGCGTGTCCCTGGGGTGTATTGCACCGACAGTATAACAGCAAACCGACAGCAGCAATAGTATGACAAAAAGAGCTATGTAACGATCTGGGTAGAGCTCGAATTCCTCGCTCAGTGTGGCAACTAAACCAGACATAACTGAGAGCAAACCTAGTCCTACGAACTCCGCCCCAGTCCTCCCCGAGCTGGTTCGGATCATCCATCAAGGATTTTATTCCGCGGTAACGAAAAGGCCTTGTTTTCGAGATTATTTTGTTTAAAATAAAAAGGAGTTTAATGAAAACACGTCTATTTGGTGGAATTGTAGGATCACTACATACTATAAAACAAAGTCGCTGTCGTCTGTCCGTCCCTATGTATGCTTAAATCTTCAAAACTACGCAACGGATTTTGAAGCGGTTTTTGTTAATAGATGAGTGATTCAAGAGGAAGGTTTATTGCACCCGTGCGAAGCGGGGCGGGTCGCTAGTGTATTGTAAAGTATTTGAAAACGAAGAGTCTGGAATATTTGAATATGAATAAACGGCCAGGGACTTAAGGGCCTGTATAAAATCCCTGTGGGAACTCGTCTGCGTGACACAAGAGGTTCTATTATGTAAATTGGAGGGGGCTATAGACTAAATGATAATAATTTAATTTACAGAAAAGATTAGTTTCACTGGAGTGATTTAAACTTAAATCTTTTTTTTTACTATAGAGTAATATTGAAGTCTACACCATTTTGCGTAAGTAATCATTACGGCCGAGGCCTGAGACAAATGCATAGATTGCACGCTAGTTCTAGCAGCAGCAGAATGCGAAATACTTTGTCAAAGGTCTCATAAAAAACCAACGTTATTAAAAAACTATTATTCAACCTGTTATTCAATCTATAAACATGAATAATTATACAATTAACTGAACAAAAAACCTAATCCAGATTTATGCAACGCAAGCAGAGCCGTGTGTGTGGTGACGGAGCTAGAATACATTGTGTCACCTTCCCATTGCTGACAACTGAACTGACAATGTCGAAAACCTAGCCACATGAGAAGGAAAACTTGATACTAAACTCTGTGTCAACCCGTCTGGCCAACGTGGCACAGTAGGTTAATTACCCTCCATGTAGTTGGAGGAATTTATGGGCTGAAAAGAAGAAGAATCAGAGCCGTGAACAGCAGCTAGACACAAATCGCTCGGATATCGTGCCAAGGGCAAGTGAACGAATTCAAAGCCCCCACAATACATGAGGGGATTCCTGTAGTGTGTGATATGGTATACAGGGTTACTGGTAATTCGACGTATATCCGTCAAGGTCTGATAGGGCGCCCAAAATGCATGCCATGCCAGTTTTTTGTTGAGGAGACAACATTTTCGAAGCGTTAAAAGAATGTTGGTAAGATATTATTCTTAAATCGATCATTATTTTGTTACATAAATTAACCGCTTTAGGTAGTTTTAATTATGTTCATAGCTTAATTGATGTGCCAGCTACAACATGATTTCTAATGGTACCCATTAAAATATGTAGTTTTATGTTTATTTTAATTTTGAAGGATTATTATTAGATATTTATTTTAAATGTCAAATTTTGGGTAAATATCGAAAACCACTTAAAAACCAATATCTTGAAAACTATTGAATTTCGGCCATACATATGGGGGTTCAATTAGTTGCATTTTGGCCCCTGATGGATACGTCGAATTAACAGTAACATAGTTCTTTTGCATAGGTCTTTTGAATAAAATTATGGTTATTAACAGCGTCTACAATATATATATAGCTACTGCAATACTAGTAAGTTGTTTAAATTGCAGTAAAGATGCATCCCATTCGCTCGTGCAACGTTTAGTTATTAGGGTGCCTGCCTAGATAGGTAATGACTAGCCGCTGCGTGGTCCGCCTCGTTAGCGAGGTCGTTCGCCTCGCCTATTATTTACTGGACTGGGCAGATGTAATATTTTAAAGTCGTATATTTGCGCTTGAGAACTAAACTCGTCGGCTGACTATGGGGTATAGATTTTTTTCCGCCACTCTTGTTTAGGCTGGGGAATAGTAGGTAGGTATTACGGAGACACGGATTTATAGTTGTCTCTGAATACGGACTAAGTCTATGCTGAACTAAAGTAAAGTGAAAAAGCAGATATTGGTGTTAAATAAGGCTTGTGTTACATTGTTTCATAAAAACGGGGCTGACATTTTTAAAAACTTAATTTTAGATACATATTATGTGTAGTAACTTATTATCTATTGATTATCAACCCTATCAATATTGTCATTGTTTCAAAAATAGTCTCACTTAATAAATTCCGTATAGCAAGATTGTTTATTTGAACTTGAACTTAACGATGTCTTAGATTTCGCGATTATTACACATTTAAATTTAACACTTTTTAACGGATTTCTGCTTAAGTATACACGCGTGATGTAATAAACACGCGATAAATCCGTTAGTGTTAAATTTCGATTAAAATGTCTATTTCCAGCGGTTCATAAAATATGACCTACACAAAATATGCTTCTAAGATTGCTTTCTTAGACGCAATCTGTCGAGATTGGATGCGCCAGTCTATTTTATGACAATGTGGATACCGGCTTTCTAACGGTCGAAGCATCCGACCCACGTTTTTGCTCGTCAAAATCCTAACTGTACCTGTTTCATTTGTTCATTACATTTCACCTAAATTGTTCACGCTAATCGACCAATTAATCTTAATTTGAATCTTAATTTATCCGCCTAAGGTTGATATTCGTTTGTTATGGCGGCAAGAGGTGAAGGTGTCCCCTGATACCTTATAATTGTGCCCCAGATTTGATATTGACCGCCTTGAAGTGGTCTTGACCAAGTCCCACTTATGTTCAGATGAATCTAGTTTAAGCGGTTAGAATGTTATTGTTGTACAGATTAGGCAGACGATCCGTCTGGTGACGGATTTAGAATACATAGTGTCACCAGCGCATTCCATCTTGAGGGTGTTGTTTGTTTAAATTATATTCTACGGAATGAGAACCCGAGCACCAAAATTTTTTTCTTGCTAAGTCGATGCTTTTATTTTAGGTATGTCGACGCTAAAACTCATATAATTACGGACTAATTATAGATGAACCGAAATAACTTCGATTAATACGCAGATACATAGGTTGTCGACTTGAACTTAGGTATCAGACATAAAGCGGTCAATGGAGATACAAGAATAATTCTACTACGTCGTAGAATTTTGAATGTGATACGGCAAAAAAGATTAACTCGAATAAACACTGTTTGTTACTTACACACTACACTTGTAAGCTTACAAGGTATGTAACGAGTTTTGTTTTTAAATTTAGAATCCAATGACATGTAAAAGACAAAAGTGAACATTTTCTCTTTGGTTAAAGTGAAGGGTGGCAATTCACTTTGCTATTCGTATCCCTATGGATAAAGGGGTATGTGTGGGTGGAACTTTTGTCAAAAATGTCGTGAAAATAATAGCAAACCAGAGTGTCGGTGTGTCGGCACAAATACGGCATTCAAATAGCGAACAAGAATGGCCATGTGAAGTACCAACAGTATATGAGATTAATTAAGAAAAAAACGTACGCTATTTAACATTGCTTGATGCTTGTTAAGCAAATATCGTTTTTTTTTTTATAAAAAAGTCTACACATTGTATGTTTGTTTTAATTAGGTAGGTACCTATAGTATGCTACATAATCAATTTCAAGTTCTTGTAGGCATGGCCGGCAAGCTGTGATTTTAAATCCGGTTAGAAGGTAGGATATTATTATTTATATTCTGACTGACAATAACTGATGACTTCAGTTATTGGGCTTCTAGAAAATAATTCGTAGTTTTTATAGGTCTTTATTTAAGTATGTACCTTCAATGGGAGTTAGAATAGGGCTGCCATCACCTAAATTGCAGATAAACACGGCAAAAATCCCAGACCCCCGGACGCCCGGCCCCCGGACGCCCTTGAATCTAGGATAAGTCCCGGGAATTCCGGACGGATGGCAGCCCTAAGTTAGAAGGTTATGCCTCATCGTCATTTTGGAAACAATAATTTCCAGGGTATAATATCATTCCTGAGCTAAATTAAAAAATTAAAACATTTGAATTAAAAAAATAACGTTATATTATTCGTATAGAAAATATATGACTAGAATATCATTGACAATTCTAAGTAATGTATTTATGCTCGTGTAAAGTTGAACTGGGACGTCTCGGTCCACAGCAGGCATCGCCTGCTACCATTAGACTAGCAAGGCAATAAATATCTGAATTTCAATAATTAAAAGATGCTGTTATAATCCTAATACGCAGTCACTTAGTAAAAATCCACTTATTTCGGTAGGATGTAGAATGTCGAATATAAAACAAACCACGGGCATATTTTCGCAGAACTGTACGTATTTACAGTTTGAAGTACTGATTTGTGCGATCACGTTTGGAGAGAAATGCAATCACGCTTCGTACGCATAAGTAGGTCAGAGTGGAGTCAAGCAAGAGACATTGGATTTCTTATCTGTTTAAATGTCTAAACAACATTGAAATAAATGGCGACGTTTGAGAACCGCCTTGCTAGTAATTAGTGCCAGTTTTATCTACTCGTTCCAGTGGCCATATTATGAAATGATTGATCTGATTTATCGTATTTTCTATAAGTATATCCTATATATAAAAAAGAATCGCAAAATGTGTTGGTAAGCGCATAACTCAACAACGCCTGGACCAATAAGGCCAATTCTTTTTTAAAATTTTCGTTGAAGTTCAAGGATGGTTTTTACGGCGAGAAAAAATCTAATAATTGCCGGAAAAACCCTAAAACAGCGTTTTTCTTTTTCCCATACACACGTTTTCTAACTAAAACGTAGAGACAATTTGAGCTTTATTGCTATTTTATAAAGTTCATATTAAATTACAACCACTCACTGTTGTCTAAGCAATGTAGGTGTGTTCCTAACGTCAAAGAGTCAATTTTTTTACAGGACGAAGTCTGTCGTGTCCGCTAGTATACAGGGTGGTCATAAAGTCGTGGATCAAACGAAACCAGCGGTTAGACGTAAGAAGCGACTAAAAGAACGCATTAGGCAGATCACTTAGCCGCAACAGAAGGAAAACTTGAAGCAAACCCTGTGTCAACCCGTCTTGGCTGCGTGGCACAGTAGGCTAATCTCCCAACATGAACTTAGAGGAGGCCCGACTCAGTAGTGGGTAATTTATGGGCTGAAACGACGATAAAGACCCTGTAGTCCGGAAAACGATCACGCTTAGGTAAGGTTAGGTTAGTAGGCCTAACCGACTTTTATGTATGAATTAACTCTGGCCTTGCTACAAAAGATCGTCCTTGAAAGATATCGAAGCCACGCATAGCCATGTGTAATACCTTTTTAGAATCCCTATTAAATGCGCCAAAAATTGTGATACAGTGGCACTTTTCTGTAGAGTATTTTTTTTTCACAGTGGGGTCCGAAGTAAGTAACAAGTTTTGATTTAAGAATTATTGCTTTCGTAAAACTTAATATTATCTTCAACACACCCAATAAACTACCATAAATAGCATGTCTAACGAAAGGACTCATCAGTACCAATCTAGTGAAAATTATAAAAAAGATATAGGGTGTAGATTTTTTCGAATTTTATCAAATTTTAGTAAAAAAAAAGACAATTTCTCATAAAAACACAAAATCTATTGTAACTCTGCAGGGGTTGACCCTAAGGACCTCCCGTAGAACAATTTTTTGCTGCTGATGGCCCCATCTAACCGTTGGTTTCGTTTGATCCACGACTTTATGACCACCCTGTATAAATATAGTCTACAATATTTGAATCATAAAGTATTAACTATACCCACATAATGTCACTAACCCACGATAGTTCAATTGTAGGCGAGGAAACTTGATAACATAACTTGCGCCGGTTCGTCTAGGCAACGGGACAGATAGTGCTACTAATTTCCCACCATGCATTAGGATTAGGGCTGACCCAGGAATGGATAAATTAGAATCGAATAGAAATTTGCAGTTTAGCGAAACATCTAACAAAATAGACACCGATACAATTGAAGAATTCAAACATTATGTATTTATATACACAGATAATTATTTAACAATATGATCTAACAAGATTATAAGTAAGAAAATACGATTTTACTGTATTGATTAGAATTTAAACTATATAGCCTTATTCTATATGTATAGTTTTGCAGGTACCGGAATTAATCGATAACGATTAGAAATACATATCATTCAATAACAAAATTTCATTTCATGCTCTATTTGAGCGTGATGTGATCAAAACCTTTATTAATAGACGTAAGTACTTGTTAAGATGACATTTGTAGCCAGGACATTAGCTTAATTGATGAAAAAATTAAGCCTTTTTTAATAGCCTTACTACCATAGGCATCCTTTCTTTGTTTGACAAAGAAAATATAAGGATGCGGTACCAAAATTGACTGAGTGTGATTTGAAAATCAAAATTTGTTTATTTCCCTGAGATTTTATCCTTTCGTTATGGCTATTGCGTTTTTGTTACACAACGTAATTGACTAATGTCATGTTAGCTTTAGTTTCACTAAATTCTAGCTAGCACAGCCTAACTGACGAACCAACTTTCTGAGGAGTTTTTAGCTGCGAAGAACAAGGATAATTCAAAACCCAGATTCGTAATCTGTATTGCAATAGTTTACTACAAGCATGGTGTATATTAATACAAATAGCAGTTAAATTAATTGCCGAGTCAGGCCTTTTTTTATTTTTTGTTTTCGCTGGGGAAATGCTTTATGCATACCACCGCACCCCGGGGGAAAGGTCGGTGATTATGTGGGACTCCGACAAGGGTCGTCTACCCAAGAGTCGTTTACCCACTAAAACCCCAGCGGCATACCCTCACACGACGCGCTTGGGGCGCCACAAGTTCGCGTAGACGCATTCTACTGTGACGCCCCGGCGTGGTGCCCGCAACGCGGGCAAGCGACTATCAGAGAGGGCGTCCCGGTACACTGGGACGCCCTCAGTCATCGAGGCTTTCGTCGGCGGTGACTCCCCCGAACCACCACCGGCCTCCTAGGCGAGAGCAGAAGGGGCCCGCACCGTCACGAACCCCCCTCCACCCCCGCCTCCGTCCACGGCGTGGGTCACCCGGAGCTCCCTCCCTTGCGACCCGCCCCGCTACCCCCTTCTGCGACATCGGCCCCGCAGAAGGAGGCCCGTCAGCCCTCGGGGAGTCAGGCCTCCTCAGACCGATCACAGGAAGGGTAATTACCCTACTGTGCTACGCCAGACAGACGGGTTGGCACAGGGTTTGGTTTCAAGATTTCCTTCTGTTGCGGCTAGGTTTTCGGACTTGTCATTTCCTTTCGTTGGCTCTTACGACACCCTCAGGAAGGAATAGGGTGGTGACGGAATTAGAATACATAGGTATTGTAAATCCGTCAAGACATGGACAAAGATTTTAATATATGTATGTTAGCATTAAATATATGTACATATAAGTTAGGTAGGCTACCTATAATCGTTAGAAATGTAATAAAATCAATCTTCTGCGTTCTCAGATATTATCAGAAAGTAATTGATGGATCGACATATAAAATTTACACTAAATTTAAATAACAGAATATTGCTTATACATATACGCTTTTAATTCTGACACTCCAATGTGTTTAAGTGCCCAGATATGGCTATGGAGCGAGGTTAATATAATATGTACATCGACAAGTCATGATAAAGCGGTGTACTGGGAAAGTCATTGTCCTGACCAGTGGTGCGTAACCAGTAACCAGTGTTACCCGGTCGGGCCCGCTCGGTCTGATCATGTTTGTTTTTGCATTATTATAAAATTCCTTCCCCCACCGTTTCAAGCCTTCGCGTCGAAAAATTGATAACTATCCATTGCGTGTCATGTTAAAAAAATTAACAAGGTTCCGGGACATCGATCAGAAATAAGCAGCGTTTTAATATTTACGTCCTTAACCTATCCCACCTGAGGTCAGGTACGTTTTTTTTGTATCTATAATGGTGCTCATCATCGGAAACTTTATATTTAGAATTTCTGTTGGTGATCTGACCATTCCCAGAATCGTACGTCGATGATATCATTTTCAAGCTTCGATTAAGATGAAAATTGACTAAAAAAGACAACTTGATGACTAATCCAAACGTAACGAGGTAAAATATGTTACTACCTACCGGATTGACCATGCGGTCCTTATCAATTAAATTGTCATCGCATCACTTTAGCCCATAAATGACCCATTACTGAGTCCGGCCTCCACCAAATTCATGAATGGAAATTTGCCTACTATATGTATGTTTTCTACGTTTTTAGGGTACTTCTTACGTTCCTTTAGTTGCCTATTTGACGCCCTAAGGATGATGTGGGGTTGGTGAAATTGTCTATTCTAAATCCATTGTCTATTCTAAGCACTCGCAACCATGTCACTACATGGTTGCGAGTACTTTTACTTTATTTCTATGTCAGTATTGAAAAGTTCTACATAATAACAAAAATATCTTTACATTTCCATAAATAGATCATTCTATTTTGTTTTAAACAAATACATAGGTATTTATTACTGAGTACCTGATACCTGTATCTAATTATTTTGTGCCTTCGACTAAGCGAGTCAGTTTGTTTTCTCAAATTACATATTTATGTTTCCAACAGTATTCCCGGTTAAGCCAATTTCTTAGAAGCACTAGAACCAAGAGCTTGACACACTCATTAGACTTAATAAGATACTTAGTGTAATTATTATTGAATATTGTTTTTTTTGTTTGATTGCATTAAAATTAATAAAAATCCTGTGATTGGGAATTCGAAAAAAAATTATTGTTTTTTGAAATTTAATATTTCTATTAGAAGCCTATAGAAAAAAATAATTAATTATAAACAATTAAAATTGATAAAATTTAAAACAAAATCACGTGATAATGCGCCATGACCGGCCACTAAAGTTGTGACGTCATAATGTTATACATATTAATAACAATATAGCGTTTACGGCTATTACACGTGACTAGACAATAATATTGAAAATTTATTGCTAAATACGAGTTGTTAGTTGGGTAATTAATTGTTATTTCGAAATTAACTGTTTTGTTATATTATAACTTATAATGATCTTTCCATTTCTCATAAAATTATAAAACCCATAGATACAACTATAACTCGCGCGCGAGTTCATGTCCATCGGGGCCTAAATAAATAATTACTTAACACATTGATTTTCTGCCATAATCTGCAAAATTACCTTAGATTACTTTACGTTAGATTAAACCAAATTGACAGCTGTTGACTAAACCGGTAGTTATTATCGACATTACCATAACTAATTAGGTAACAGCATTCCTCAGGATGGACATCACAGGTGACAGACTGACTGACATAGTGATCTATCAACGGACAGCCCAAACCACTGGACGGATCGGGCTGAAATTTGGCATTAGGTAGATGTTATGACGTAGGCATCCGCTAGGATAGGATTTTGACTAATTCTACCCCAAGGGGATAAAATAGGGGATGAGAGTTTGTATGAAACTTTGTCAATTTTAATCCGATCGGGCTGAGACTTTGCATTACTAATATTACTTAAAAACGCGAGCGAAGCCGCGGGCAAAAGCTAGCTTACTAAAATACGTTATCACTATCACTACATAGTATAAAACAAAGTCGCATTCTTCTGTCCGTCCCTATGTATGCATAAATCTTTAAAACTACGCAACGGATTTTGAAGCGGTTTTTTTTAATAGATAGAGTGATTCAAGGGGAAGGTTTATATGTATAACCCACCCCCGCTTTGCACGGGCGAAGCCGGGGCGGGCCACTAGTATACAAATAAAGAAGTCTTCAGGTACCCAACTAGACTTCAGTAATGTTGTTGTTTATTGATATTTAAAATAACACAGATATATATAATTACATAGACAGTACATAAGCACTGCATGAGTAATTGCGGATAGGTATTGTTTATAATAAATTCAAGATCCGCTGTAGGTCGTGAGTTGAAAATATTAATTTAAAGTTTTTCCAATAAAACAATAAATAAATAATTATGCCATAAAGGTGTTCAATTCATGTCAATTAAAACGTTAGGCCGAATTAGAACTAATACGATCGTGACTCGATCTTTAAACATGTATTTAATTTGTTAGCGGAAAATTAATTATTCTGTCCAATGATCGATTCAATTGCGATGTGAGTACTCGCGTAAACATTGTTTGCGTTAATTAAAACGAATGTTACGGTACTTATCTAATTAACGGTTCCGAATAGGTGTTACCCAGATTTACAATCGCGTAGTAATATGCAAAATAAACACGAAGCATGTTGAATTTGGAATGCTTTTATAATTCAAAATCGAATAGCCTGTATGTTTTTTTAATTATTTATTGTTCTCGATTACGGAAATTGATGATGGGGTTTTATCACAACGTGTCACGATTTGCCTTCTCCGTGACTCGAAGCTGACTTTATCTTTTAATACATCATAATTAGTACGAGGTTTTTGTTTTACCACTTTGTTATTCATCTCGAACTTTTTTGTCGTGGTCGTCGTCGAACATCACTAAGGCGTCAATTATCACGATTAATGAATAAGAAGTGATTACATGGTTACTATGTTCAAGCAAGATTTATGTTGCTATAATAGTATTGAGTATTATTTCAAATTAAACATTTACGAGCGGTTAGTAAGCTTGGCATTGTACCAATTTAAAAAATAAATGGTATGAAAATATAATTTTCATTCATCTAGCCAATGTATGCAGACTTTATCGAATGTTATTTTGTTAAAAACCAAACTCTACTTTTTTAATTAAAATAATTATTAAACAAATACTACATAGTAAAAAATTCAAAACAACTTACCAATTACCACGCAATAAATCACACAGAGAACAGCAAGAGATTTGTACATTTTGAAATTGTAACAAATGTTTTTATTTCTCTAAAACTTTTTTAAATTCGCGAGCACTGCGCGATCGCGGGAACGGGCTACGAGTCTGAGAGCGGGCTTGCGAGTGATGTACACGCGCGCCATAACCGGATTAAAAGGACCTGCTGATGGAGTTGATATTAAGGAATAAAGCTCCCGGAAAATATTAATAATCCAGAATCTCATACAAACTATTTACACTGGGCTGAAAAACTAAGTATCACACTTTTAAAATTGCAATAACTTTTTAAAACCGCTTCAAAATCCGTTGCGTAGTTTTAAAGATTTATGCATACATAGGGACGGACAGAAGAATGCGACTTTGACTTGTAGTGATAATTGGACCCGTGCGAAGCCGGGGCGGGTCGCTAGTAATTAATAAATTTAAGCATTATAAAAAAAGACGAAATTTATTTATACATTTGAATTGTACACATATGAATTAAAAAATATTGACAATACCGCGTTATCGACTATAGCTTTGACCTTTTAATCGTAAATAACCACTTGAAAAGCAAATGAAATTAATGAAATTGATTATTTGCAAGACGAAGGATTTTTTCAACTTTTACAATTATTACTAGTTAGGTGTACTAGCATTTGAATCTATTCTATAGAGAGTCTACCCAAATTAAACTCACTGTTACTAATTTATCAAATTTTAAGACTTTTGTCTAGGGAGGGTGTTTGAGTGGTGACATTTACACACTGTCACCACCCCATTCCATCCTGAGGGCGTTGTAAGCGACAAATGACAAAGCCGATAAGGGTCTCGATAGTCTCTATACACACCTATCGATTCACACCTATTCATACATTTTTGACTGCCTCGTTGGTCTAGTGGTTAGATGTGCCGCCTTTGGATCAACGGGTCCCGGGTTCGATTCTGGGGTCGGGCAAGTGTATTTGTCTAAACCGGAGGCACTGGCTCGGAGTCTGGGTGTCATTTCTATCTATAATATGTATGTGTTTACAAAAAAAAATGTATATAAGTAGTTTATCATCCATCTCGTTACCATAATACAAGCATTATGTTGCTTAGCTTGGGACGAGATGCCGTTGTGTGAAATGTCCAAGGATATTTATTATTATTACTATACTAAACAGGGCCAATCCAATCAAATGGCTTGTTCTTCCATATTGTTAAATATTAGACGTATTTTTTTAAGTGAAAGTGTATTTAATTGCTTTATATTTTTAAATAAATAAATATCCTTGGACATTTCACACAACGCCATCTTGTCCCAAGCTAAGCAACTTAATGCTTGTGTTATGGTAACGAGATGGATGATAAACTATTTATATACATTTTTTTTTGTAAATACATACATATTATAAATGGAAAACACCCAGACCCGGAACAAATACTTGTAGGTCGTACAAATATTTCTTCCGACACGCTGCGCAGCAGTCGATCGCTCAACCACTGCGCCAACCGTGTCGTCATTTTATATCATTCATTTGTCATTTTAGATAGATAATAAAAAATACTTTATAGAAATTACATTCAAGTTTATCATTGTATCTACCACTTAGCCTATAGATGACAATAAGCAACGCCAGGCTCTAAGATGGAGCGGGCAATTCAAGGAAATGCCCTGTCGGGCACCGCCTTTCACATACACACCACGGAACACAGTAAAACTGCTGGGCGCCGGACTTATTTGTGAGGGTGGTAGCTAGTCGGGCGGACCATTCGATGTTACCACCAAGCGTGCTGGGTTTTGTTGACTTTTACAACACGCGTTATTTCCCAGCGTGCGGTGGGGAAGTTTTATATTCTGACCCGTCGTTACACGGCGAATACACTTATATGGAGATTATGCCAGATGGGTTGGCACAGGGTTTTGTATATAGATTTCCTTCTCTTGCATTCAAATACCAAGGACAAAAGGAAAGTTTTGTATGTATGTTTGAAAATGCTTTAGTACACTTGAGTAAATTTAAGCCCAAGCGTCCGAAGCAGCGCGCCCAAGCTAGTAATATTATAAAGTGTAAAACTTTGTATGTCATGATTTTTGTAACGAATAAACTCAAATAACTCTTGGACTGATATCAAAAATTCTTACACCGGTAGAATGCTGTATTACCCCTAAGTTGTAGAGGCTATATGAAAAGCCGAGATTAGCACGGGATGGAAGACAACGCGGGCGAAGCCGAAAAAGAAGGACGGAAAACATAAAAAATAAGTTTTTTTTTATAAGGTAAGCTTATTATACATGTTCAGCTTGTAGTGTTGTTGATTGCGGATAAGTTGATAGTTATGGATTTAATTTTAAATTATTCTGAGAGGCAACATCCTAATTTGGATCTTGTATTTCCTATGTCCACTGCCATAGAGTTATCTATGGTACTAACGATATAACTTGTGTTGAATTATGAAACAATATATTTTTGTGAAAGTAAGCAATTTTATCGCCTACTAGCGACCCGCCCCGGCCTCGCACGGGTGCAATGATGAACATCTAAATTTATCAGTGTTTCTATACAATATTATGCATGTATTATACATATAAACATTACTCTTGGACCACTCTATCTATTAAAAACGCTTCGGAATCCGTTGCGTAGTTTTAAAGATTGAAGCATATATAGGGACGGACAGACGACAGCGACTTTGTTTTATACTATGTAGTGATTTGGCATGTCATCATCGTCATCAATTCATCCAATTAAAACGCCACAGGTTGGTTGGACTCCACCAAGTATGAAGACATACAGAGAAATTTAGCTTACTGTGCGACACTGTCCAGGTGGGTTGACACACTGTTTCAAGTCCAATTTTCCTTTCCTTGTGCCTTGGTTTTCCGCCTTTTCTTATCCTTTTCTCTTACAACACCCATAGCATGGAAAGCATGGTGATAGTATGTATTCTAAATTGGACAACTAACGGAGTTACAGAGCTACGAAGCCTTCTTGCCAGTTCTTCTCAGCAGTGGTCGCGTTCCGAACTGGTGGTAGACGGTCGATTTTTTTTTATTGTATAATATGACAATGTGTTGACTATTTGTAAGTGTCCATCGTGACCCACACCAAATAAAGGGTTTGAATTTGAATTTGAGTTACAGCAATTATTCTAAAGATATGATTGACGCTTTGTTGGTCAAGGGGTTAGATGTGCCGCCTTTGGATCACGGGTAGGCGGATCGAATCCCGGGTCGTATTGAACCAGGTGCCGGGAACTGGGTAATTTTACACTTGTAAACCAGAGGCATTTGCGTAGTGTGTGGGTGTCTTAAGTGTTCGTGGATTTCATGTTTGTAAACTGCCCCAGCCATGTTACAGCTAGTGCAGGGATTACGTTTTATATTTCAAAAAGAAATAAAAAGATTCTATTGTTTAAAGTACAGTACAGTAAGTATAGTGTTTGGAGATCTTAGGTTAGAAATCCCCTCAATTATTTTCATCGCTTAAATTATAATGCCCATATAATACAGGGTGTAATAAAGTAATAACGTCTATCTTTTTCTCGTTATACTTTTAATCATAAAACATGTTTCATCAGAAAGTAGCCATCTATTATTTATTTTTTCTACTAAATTAACTATGTGTTGTTGTTTTAGAAATATTGAAACATTTAAAGATTATTTTTTGAAACTTTTTGTCGCTTGTCTTTTTATATCCTTCTTAGGACTTCCTCGGTTTATGTACGCTAATATGATAAGCTTGCAGTATTTCTCGGTCAGCCCATATTGATCTGAAAGGTGGTGAAAGTTCGCGAGTCAGTTCCAGATTCTGTATTTACTGCTTTCTCTGGTGAAACATGTGCATTCGGACCAAACGGTGAATAGAACCTACACTTTCCACTGTCATGTTTGAGAGAAAACGTAATATTGTTTTAAAGCTATGGCTGTGCAAAAAGAAGAATTATTATCCGTAAATCTTAAGGGATAGATATTAAGGGTACTCGGAAGTAATTCATTTCGTAGGTTAGTACCATCAATGCTGTAAATATATATTTCATTAGTGTAAATATATATTTCATTAGCAAATTTATATATATTAGTATATTTTAGTAATAAAAATTACGCTTTACATCTAAAACGTGTTTAATTCAAATGTTGACAGTCGCGGGGACCAAAGACAACAAAAAATCGATCGATTTGAGCTATCACGGGTTTTAGTAAATTATTTTAGAATTTTATATATAAAAGATAACGACAAAGCAATTATCTTGTGGTAATACAATAGTTTTATCTTTTAATTGCTTCAGCAAATCCAGGGTTTGATGCCGCTGTTCGGCTACACAGCGGCGGTCAATGGTCGCTGGCTGTAGGTCGACGCACCTGCCCCAGCCTTGTGCCAATCTTGCGCACTATTGCAACTTTAGCATTTAACCGCTGCTATAACTACTATGGTATTCTTTAATTTACGAGTATAATTTCTCTGAAGAAAAATTGCACTGTCTTAAGTTACTCAGACATGGGTTTAAGGTTAGATCGTATCGAATATTTAATTGATTATTTTATTTATTGAATTAATGAATGGAGGACGTGCAGCTACTAAAGTTTTAAGTACGTCTTGGTGATAGCTACATTGAGCCAATAACAAGTCCTCACTTATAGCTATTGTAAAGGAAATTTGAGAGCAAACAGAGTACAATGTAGAATTAACAATACACCACAAATAATTGTTAGCTGTCGCTGTAGAAACATATAATTTCCGTACATCTACACAAAAAGAAAATGAATACATTTATTTTCTAATTTGTTACACAATGCCTGTTGCATAGCAAATGTGCCGTCTATCAAGAATATTGTCCTACAAACTTTGTGATGTATGTTCCGCAATAAAGTCTCTAGTTATGACACTTGTGTTTTAACCAGCTTATTCTTTACTGAGATCTTTGTGAGTATTACTATAGATCATTTCGTTAAGGCTGTAGGGTAAAGTCACACTCTGTATAAGTATCTAAATTTATCTAATAGAAGGGGTCTACCCGACTAGTAGACCATCCGTTTGGTGAGGGATTTAGCACTCAAAGTGTTTAAACCGCATTCAATCCTTAATTACTGCCTTGCTGGTCTAAGTTGGATGTGCTGCCTTTGGTTCAACGGGCTCGATCCCGCGATCAGGCAAGTGTCTTTGTCTAAACTAGAGGCACTTGGTCTGAGACGGAGTGTAACTTGTGTTCGTGAATTAGGTACATGTCTGTAACCTGCCCCCGCGGTACAGGTTATCTAGTGCAGGGAATTCTATTTTTGAAAAATAGTTCTGGCCTGCAAATTGCAAAAAACGTAAGAAAATTTGAAGTACCCTGGAACATTCACCTTAAGATTATGAAAATGGTATTATTAGATAATCTTGATATGGGACCCTTTGCCAACCCGACTGGTCAGCGTGGTACATGAGGTAAATTCATCAGTGAGCTTTTCTTAGGTTACGATGGTGATGATGTCAATTACACCGATATCATC
Organism: Clostera curtula; assembly: GCA_905475355.2. Taxonomy (NCBI): domain Eukaryota; kingdom Metazoa; phylum Arthropoda; class Insecta; order Lepidoptera; family Notodontidae; genus Clostera; species Clostera curtula. The sequence continues at coordinate 16,563,070 of FR997795.1, forward strand.
AATGAAGCCGTCACGTCTAATGCATTTAATAAATGAATTACACATGGAACTACGTACAGCAAGAACGTAATATATTTTACGCCGCATTACAACGTGAACTTAACCTTAGCCTTTGAACCAAATACTAAGTATAGAAATGTAAGGCTAGCGTATGTTGCGGGCCGCTTAAAAGAGCAGACTTATCTATGGAGTCCTATGAACTTACGCAGTTGTAATCATCAATTTATCTTCGTCATTATAAACATAATGTCAGCCGAATCGTACTTGCATCTTAGTTTTACCGGAAACCAATATGGCGTTATTATGTCATCATCATAATCTTAGCTCGCTATATGATCATTGCTAAGGACCTCCCCCAATTACATGGAGGGAAATTAGGCTACTGCGTGGGAATAGCCAAAAGGGTATTTCGCATCAAATGTTCCTTCTTTTAGGGCAAGGTTTTCTGCCTTGGCGTTCCCTTTTTTTAGGGCTGCCATCCGTCCGGAAATCCCCGGATTTGAAGGGCGTCCGGAGGCCGTCTGGCAGGGGTTTTGAAAAGACACTTTTGTTGTCAGAGGAATTATTATTTTTATACATAGATAAGCGATAAATTGAAATAACTGTTAATTAAAAATTCATCCACAATAACCGAGGCATTCAAGAAGGCTCGACTGTTTTTATTTTTGTTGCAAAAATACTTTTTAGAGGTGTTATTTTGCCCAATTTTTTTTGTGTTTTAAATAAGTTAAATGATGGCAGCCTTACCTTTAGTCGACTCTCACGATGTAACTAACATCGTAAAAGTCGACTACTGAAAAGTTTTTTTAGAGAATCGGACAATAATAGTATTAAGGTATGAACACGGTAAGCAAAACTAACCATAGACAGGCACATCCAAATTTTAACACTCCTCTCGTCATGGTTAATTAGTACTCTTGGTTTTGTTTAGAGAACTTTATGAATATTATTTATAATATTAAATAATGTTCAGTGAAAAAACGTGGCTACTCGTACATTGTAATCAAATATTTATTAATTATACACGACCATTCAGTAGATGTTGTTCATGGTCTACGGTTTCAGATTGGCACATTTTAAGATTGTTGATTGATGAGGATTGCAATAAGTTAAAAATACATAAAAAAATCGAAGAAGTCCCAAACTGCTGAATACCTTTATTTTTAATAAATGATAAAAAATCGCGTCGGGTGTTTCGCCACCACAACTAGGACTCTTAAACGATGGAGATTCCACGAGCATTTGTACAGAGATGTAAAAAATGAGGGGGTTCCCAATACAGTTGCTTTTTTATGTTTCATATTTTAGAACGAAGTCGACTAACTGCCAGTCAAATTAATCAAGAATACTGGCATTTTATTTTATACTGTCAGACGTAAGGTCGTCTTTTGCTTAACGATGCCATATTGCTTGCTATGTAAAGAAACCGCCAATTAAATTAAATTGTGGCCCATCGACGTTTTTGACATCCATTCAGTAACGCTACTGATTGGCTATTCACATATCTTGATTGTAATAAGGTACTCTGTATAAATTGGTGAGTATTTAGTTGTTTCTTGGCGACCAATGTTAAAGCCGTAGGTACCTAATCCCCGGCATTCGTATTCTGATGAACTTTAGAGCAGAATAGGCGCAGTGTTCTTCGGTAACTGGTCATAACTAGCTAAGATTAGAAAAATAAAATGGTTATAGGCTAATTAATCGGTCAACGATATAGATATGTCATGAACTCAAATGAAGATTTATCTTTTTCGTGATACATATATATAAATTACGTGCCACGTTATTTGTACGCGATGGACTCCGTGTGGAACTTGAAAGAAAGGATAGCTTATATCTAAATTTATAGACGCAATATTATTTTATTGAAAATTATTTATTTGTCTAAAATGGCAGTCATAATTATATGTTAGCTCCATACGTTTCTATCAGATGGCGATATCTGTTGACTGGATTGAGTAAGTATTCAATAGATGGCGCTATGTTAAAAGTTAAATTGAAAATCCACAACAACACGTGGCCTGGTCTGCTGGCGTCTTTAAAAATTACTAGCTGACCCGGCAAACGGTGCTTTGCCATATAAATATAAAAAATGGGGGTTGATCGTAGAGGGGTGAAATATAGGAAAACTTAAAATGCAGAAATTGTTGTCTAAAGAGAAATTTAGGGGTTTACCCATAACATTTAGGGAGATGAAAAATAGATGTTGTCGAATTCGCAGACATAACCGATGTGCACACAAAATTTCACGAAAATCGAGCCATTTCGGAGGAGTTTAATTACAAACACCGTGACCCGAGAATTTTATATTATATTAGATAGATAGTAGTAGTATTAGTTTCAATAAAATCCATTCAGTAGATTTTGCGTGAAAGAATAACATAGACACATCCATACATTATTACACACTTTTGCCATATTTGTTTAGAGTATTAGTAGGATTCTTCTCATTGAAATCAAACACTTTAAAAAGGATTTAATTCAAAATTCAAAACTCATTTAATCAAGTTGGCTCATTAGAGCTCTTTTTACAAGCCAAACAACAAAATAATATTTAATTTAAAATTTACCATCTACCACCGGTTCGGAATGCAGTTCTACAGAGAAGAGCCGGAAAGAAACTCTGTAGTTGCTCTTTTTAGATCGCCATTTTTAGGTACAAGGCCGTGATAAGACAGTTTGTGAGAGCAAATGCGCGCAATAGTCGCAAAGGGCCAAACACCGACCCCCAGCAACGGCACCTGTTCACAAGCATGACGCATGCGGCAGCCATCGCCCTCCTCAACCATATTGCAGGGAAATGTCATTACATTCATCAAATCTCAAGCTCAACACTTATCTGCAAGACCCCTGGACACTGTGAGCGATTTATGCGTGTACAGGGAATTTTATCAATAACAAAATTATAGGTAGTGGTAGATTTATCTGTTTCTTTGTACTTTTGAAGTCAACCCCGTGATCACAACTCCTGCAAAGCATTAGAAGCGTCGGGAATTAAATAATGCAATATACACGCGATAAATCTGTTATAAAGTTTTAGGCGCAAAGTTATATGGTAAAGATTTCTTAACACTTGCGAATTACTCTGTGAAATTCGCTATCGCGGTGTAAGATATTTAGGTAATTCTCTCATTTGTAGGCGATATTTCTTGATGATGATAGTTCAGATTTTTCGGGTAAATTGTGTACTGTAGGTATGTAGCATGGCCGCTACAAACTTCAATGTGTAATAGTCGACCAAATCTAAGACAGCAGGATTCTTCTCTTTCATTCAAGAAACATTGAGACACGAAGTCTATAAGAATAAAAATGAATTGCTGTTCGTTAATCTCGCTAAAACTCGAGAACGGCTGGATCGATTTGGCTAATTTTGGTCTTGAAATATTCGTGGAAGTCCAGGGAAGGTTTAAAAGGTGAGAAAATGACAATGAAGTGAATTTTTTAATACGCATTATTTTTGCTCCAGTTAAGGTCACATATTTTAATAAAGTTGAAACATTCTGGAATTATTTATTTATTGATTCTGAGGCGGTATGAAGTTTTCCGGGTCAGCTAGTTAAATAATAAAATATCTACAAAAGCAATTGGGCTTCCGATCGTGGGCGTGACTGTTTCTTTCCAGTCAATTGATTTTCAGTTTGATAGATTTTTATTAGACTTTTCATTTAGATTATTAAATTGGAGAAAGGAGATTATTGTTCATTTATTTATCAATAGGATAAAGAATATGCGGCTCGAGGTTAAATAAGTCGGTAAAACCTACACTAGGTATATCTTACGTGTTTCCCCTAACAAGAAGTTGTCAATTTGTTTGTAAATACGCACCTAATAGTCTTGGTTTATTTCTGTTATCGACAAAAGGTGAACATTATCTATGCCTTGACTTATTTGTCCTGCCGATAACATTTGCGTATGCGTACATTTTACGTTTCGAAAAAAAAATACCCCCATTTTTTTGTTGTCGCTGGGGAAATCCTTTATGCATACCACCGCCCCTCGGGAGAGAGGTCGGTGATTATGTGGGACTCCGACAAGGGTCGTCTACCCACTAAAACCCCAGCGGTGAAGGGAAATACCCCTGATATATTAGTAAGTTTTTATTTAGGACTTCGGGCGTGGTGATATTGTAATTTCCCTCCAACCTACTCACAAAAATCAACTCCTCAGCTGCCCGAAACGGTGCACGGGCTTTGCTCCCCAGTAGGAAACATGCTCTGCGATCCGGAGGCTCCCTAGCCCGTCCTTCAGTGGACCCCACTCCCTGATGGGGAGACGGACGCTCCCTAACCCTACAAAGAGGCACGTGCAAAACGTTGCACGCACCGCTGCACGCTGGATGTAATGACGCCTGATCCAGCGCAGTAATTCTAACTTCCCATTTCCTTAGGGCTGAAAAGAATCGTGGTCTATTTTTGACAATAAAATATTAAAAAAAAAATTGGGCATGCATTTTTGGAGGAATTCGTTAACAAACACACGAGTAGTCTTTTATTTAGAACCCGTAAATACAGTAGTTATCTTCGTATAAAAAATTGAAGGCCGGGTTGTCAGTCAAGACTATTTTAGTTAAAATACACGTTTACTGTTATTAGGATGTGAAAAACATAATGTTATATTTGTTTATCATGTACATAAAGATCTGCATCACCCGTTGTGTTTGGACACAAACAAGTACATATGTATTTAGTTCAATTTATATTAATAACAAAACCCATGTTATCAGCAATCACGCATCCAATTAATACGAATACGTGCTAAAAGTATAACAGCACATACAGCGCCAAGTTCGGTACTAATATGAATTTAAAATACGCGTTAAATATCAGTGTTACAGCTCGTAGTTTTTTTTGTCTGTAGCAGATATCTCACTTCATTACCTAATTGCAAACTATTTGTGTGTCAAATGTCATACAATCCATGATTAAGTCTTATTTAGCATATAAAACTTCCCCACCGCACGCTGGGAAATAACGCGTGTTGTAAAAGTCAACAAAACCCAGCACGCTTGGTGTTAGGATCGAACGGTCCGCCCGGCTGGCTACCACCCTCACTTAAATTCCGACGCCAAGCAGTTACTGTGTTCCGTCGTGTGTATGTGAGAGCCGGTGCCCGACAATTCCTTAAATTGCCTGCTCCGTCTTAGACCCTGGCGTAGCTTTCCATCAGGCAAGCCTAGGGTTTAGGCATTCAAGTCAATGATAAAAAAAAAGAAAAAAAAGCAGTTTTGATACTTAGACACGAATTATGGTAGTCTATCCGTGGTGGCGGATTTAGAATGCACAGTGTCACCACGCCATTGCATCCTGAGGTTGTCGTAAGAGCCGATAAAAGGAAGGAAATGACAAAGCCGATAACCTAGCCGCAAAAGAAGGAAAACTTGATACGAAATTAGCCTCCATGTAACTGGAAGATGCCTGACTCAGCAGTGGGTCATCTATGGGCTGAGTACAGGGGCGTAGCGTGCCTTGGTGGGGCCCCGTATAAAAAAATATTTGCCGGCCCTTATGACGAGTAAACATTTCTCACAAAAGAAAATAAATCTTCCAAATTTTTTTCAATCAATTTATATTAAATATACACTCTCCTTGCCTTTTTTCGGCAAACTGATTTATTAAATGATTTATAGCTGATGATGACTTTAGATTTTCTAATGATTTTTGCTTACGCACGGCGGGGCCCCCGTGGCCCGGGGCCCCGTATAATTGATACGGCTGATACGGCGGTAGCTACGCCCCTGGCCGAGTACTAGAAGTACCGTAGGTTTAGTATTTCTGACAATGTATTTTAGTCACGCTGCTGGTCAGACGGGTTGGTACCGGGTTTCGTATCGAGTTTTCCTTCTATTGCCGCTAGGTATCCGCGGGATCGAATGGGATGGTGTCACATTGTACCTATTCTAATTTCCTCACCACCCGAATGTTTGTGTATTTTAATTTAATGCGCTTTTTAATCAACAATAACTTGACCTAAGCACTCCCATTCACGATTAGTTGTATGCTTAACTCAGACAAAGCCGCAGCCTTCTAGACTTGCAATGGGCGGCCATGGGATGGAACAATAAATAATACTTTATATGTTTTTCTGCTGAGGTTCATGTCATGGAATTCATGTTTGTTTGTTCCTTCCTGATTGTCAATTAAAATCTAACGAGTTACTGATTTGCATAGGTTCTTCTACTTATAGCACATGTAAGAAATTTAAGTGTATGTAACACTAGCTGACCCGGCGAACTTTGTTCCGCATTATAAATATTTAAAACAAAAAGAAAGTTGGAAATAGGATACCTGAGATTTTTATCCCGTCCGTATAAAACCTACTTTAACAAAACGCAACTGACAGCGAAACGTTATGTTGTCTATAGTTTAACATGGCCGAAAATTTGACAATTAGAAATTTTGAATTCGACTTATTGTAATTCACATAATATCTTTATAACTTGTAGCCTATGTGTTATTCTGATGTACGAGTATAAGCTATATTATTGTAAAGTTTCATTAAAATCCATTCAGTACTTTTTACGTAAAAGAGTAACAAACATCCATCCATCCATCCATCCATCCATACTTACAAACTTTCACGTTTATAATATTATATATATATATATATATATATATATATATATATATATATATATATATATATATATATATATATAATATATATAGTAAGATTCTTAAAATAACTATTAACACACTCAGTCGATATTCGGAGACCACGATGTGGAGTAATCACATATTTGATTATGTATGCTTTTTATTATATTACTAAGTACTGTTTCTTAGTAATTTTTATTCTTCTCTTTCTAAATTGTAAGTTCATGGTTATTTTTTATACTCTAGTGTTAAACGTGAGGACTTGTTATTGGCTGTCCGATTACCGTTCAAAATTAAAATGTTTTTTATCTTGCTGTAAGTTTTCCATGCTGTTTAAATAAATAAAATAAATAAATATGATCCACTAGCTTTTAGGCGCGGCTTCGCTCGCGTGGACTTCGAACCCGTGCTTATCTCTATGCAATTTTTTTTATGAATATAAAAGTGGTTATTGTGACTAAACTATGATAGTTAGATATGTGCTCTCACGGACTTTTTTGTAGATTTTAATAAGACCTACAAACTCGTAGTACTTCATTTTGTTCTATTGTCAATAGTTTTTGCAGCGCACGCATAAATAGGTTTTCAATTTTACACCTTGGGTTACAAAATCCATACAAAATACAAAACCTTCCTCGATAAGTAGACTATGTAACACTGAAAGAATTTTTGAAATCGGACCAGTAGTTCCTAAGATTAGCGCGTTCAAACAAACAAACAAACAAACAAACTCTGCAGCTTTATATATTAGTATAGATATAGATTATATACGAGGGTGAATCAAAAAATTCTTGGAATCAATATTAAAAAATGCAAAGATTTAAATAATAATATTTTATTTTTCTACATAATCTCCCTCCAATGCAATGCATTTAGAATAACGCGTTTCTAACTTCCTTATTCCTTGTGAAAAAAAATTATTTTCTTGACTCTCGAAAAAGTCCTCTACGGCAGCTATAACCGCGTCATTATCGTGAAATTTTGTTCCACGAATTTTCTCTTTTAATTTTGGAAATAAGTGAAAATCACTTGGGGCTAAGTCCGGAGAATATGGTGGGTGGTCAAGGAGATTGAAGCCAGCACAGCGGATTGCGTTGAGCGCAACTTCCGATCGATGGGCAGGAGCGTTATCTTGAAGGAACAACACGCCCAACGACAGTTTTCAACGACGTTTTTCTTTAATCGCTTCACGCACTTTCGGGATTAAATTTGCATAATAGGGTCCAGTTATCGTCTGGCCTTTTGGCATGTAATCAATAAAAAGGATTCCTTCACTATCCCAGAACACAGAGGCCATAACTTTGCCAGCGGAAGGAGCAACTCGAAATTTCTTAATGGATGGAGAGGATGGTCGTTTCCAAGACATGCTTTGTCTTTTAGTTTCAGGATCAAAATGGTGGACCCACGTTTCATCCATGGTGACAAGACGACGGCAAAAATTATCCGAATCACGCTGGAACATTTCGAGATTACGCTTGGAAATTTCCAAACGTCGCTTTTTGTTTTCGTCGGTTAACATTCGTGGCACCCATCTTGCAGACACTTTTTTGAACCCCAGTGAATCAATTAAAATGGATTGAACGCTACCAAAAGATATCTTTAGGATCTCAGCTATATGTTTTATAGTCATTCTTCTGTCTTCCAAAACCAGATTCTCAACCTTTTTGACATTTTCTTCTGTAACGGAGGTTGAAGGCCGCCCAGAACGCGGGTCATCTTTACAGCTTGATCTACCTCTTTTAAATTCAGCCACCCAGTACGCAACCGTAGAATAGGGTACAGCATCACCCCCTAATGTCTGCTGAATGTCCAAAAAAATTTCCTTCGTAGACATTTTTTTCAAACTGAGATATTTTATCACCGCACGTAACTCACTTTTATCCATAATTTTGACTTTTTAGCAACTCGTTGCACAAAAAAATTTATTACATGCGAACGAACTGACAAAAACAAGTGACAGTCTGCATAAATATAGTGTGATAGACACTCTTTAATTTGAATATCGAACTTGATCCAAAAAGGTTTCATATATATGCACTTCTAAGAACTTTTTGATTCACCCTGGTAGATTATCGGCTCTCACGACAGCCTGAGAATGGAATGGGGCGGTGACATAACGTATTCTAAATCCGTTATAATTTAGGTTTAAAGAAAGGTTTTGGTTCTATATGTTTTCCATAATGTCATCGCTGCCAAATTTATTGTTAACCTCAGCCTTCGCAGCCAAAAGCACGCAGGCGGAACTGCGGGTGGATGTTAGTAGGTAGTTAAGTTGTAAATAATAAGGATACTAGTTCGATATAGTATCGATACGCCTATAGATACAAAGCGGTTCCACGAACGTTTTATTATCATGTTTCTTGAGTAAATTCTTATGAAAGACGTCACTAGCAACAGTAAATTTAGTTTATATCTGAAGTCTAGACCGAAGCTACCTATTATGTGATAACCCTTAGCAGGGTTTGTCTTTGTGTATCCCTTAGGCAAAATTGATATGAAACCCTGTGGACCCCACACAGGGTTTCATATCAATTCTTTCTTCTTTTAACCTAGCCGTTATCGGCCTTGTTATCTTCTTTTTTTCGGCTTTTATGACACCCTTGGGATGGAACTGGGTGGTGACACTGTGTATTTTTAACCCCCGACGCAAAAAGAGGGGTGTTATACGTGTCTGTCTGTCGGTCTGTCTGTCTGTGGCTCCGTAGCTCGCGAACGGATGAAGCGATTTCAATACAGTTTGTACATGTTTGATGAAAATCGGTTGAGTCGTTTAAAAGTTATGTGGGTGAAAGTGGGGAAGAATAATCGAAAGTCTGCAAATATAATCGAGTGGGGTCTCAAATGAAAGCGCATCACGTGCACATTACAAAATAAGATGTTCCATGAAAATCAGTTGAGGCCTGAAAAAACTCTGGGGGTAAAAGGAGGGGGTAATACCCAATATCTGCAAATATATGTGGTGGGGAGAAAATGAGGATGCGACAGGAATCTATCATCTACAATGTAGATGGTAGAATTTACATCATAATAAGCGTGTACCTATAAAAAGAAGAAAAAAATTAAAAATAAAAATTTAAATAAACCCCCGACTGGCCCCGCCCGACACATTGACTTAAGTTCCCTTTAAAAAGTAAAAAATGATAAAAATACATCGCATTGGGGGACCAGGGGTCAGGTAATAAATAAGTAGGAGCGGTGCCCCAACGCCATGTATTTTTATTATTTTTTACTTTTTAAAAGGAACTTAGGTCATTGTTTCGGGGGTTTATTTAATTTTTTTATTTTATTTTTTAATCCATCACTACACGGAAGTTTACGGATTTATCAGCCCCCAATACAACCTTGAACCTTGACCTTGAATCGGCAGAGCTGATTTTGAGCTGATTAAACATTTCTAAAAACGACTAGACTAAATAGCTAAAGTAAGTAGTTTCAATTGAAACATCCATCTTATTCAGTCCATTTGTTTACGAGGTATGTGCCATAAGCAGACTTGTCCTATGTTGGTCTTGTTATAAACTCGGATAGATGAGGACGTAACGTTTTTATAATCGTATGTATAACGCCTACATCAACCAACTTATCAACATCGTTTTAAAATTACGATCGTTACTATCCGATTCCCGACAGGCGTAGTTTTCTTCATCGACTAACTTTGACATAATAGGTGGTTATTAAGCAAGGCGCAGTCCTGGATTTATAAATAGGCTGTATAGGCCGCGGCCTAGGGGCGGAAGATTTCAGAGGATTCCTCTCAGTGGCGTATTTACCAGTAGGCTGAGTAGGCTGGAGACTAGGGCGGCATGTTTTAAGGGGCGGCCGATTTAGGACGTCTAAAAAAAAGGTCGTCAAAAAGTGGACGTCTGAAAAAAGATCGTGTCAAGAACTGTAGAGGTGGCATAAAAAGCCTACGGGCGGCAAATCTGTAAATCCGCCACTGGCAAGGCGACGAACAAATATTTATGTATTTTGTTCTAGTGTAGTGCTGATTGGCAGAGTTCATACATGACCCACTGCTAATTTGGGCCTCGATCCGAATAAAGTTTCCTTCTCTACTGTCGGTTCTTACGACACTCTCAAGATGGAATGGGGTGCTACGTATTCTAAATCGGTCACCACGTCACCACACGTAAAACTATTTTATTTAACTAAATCATTGTACCTAATCTAATCTAACATCATAGATCGAACTGCATGGAAAATATGGCCATTAATAATTATTGGTTGGATATCATAACTTCAATTTCCTTTCTATTATTTTTTTAAATAAACGAATCCCCTGTCTTTGTTATAGTATAACCTGTATCGCGGGGGCAGTTTACAAACATGAAATTCACGAATTCAAATGACACCCAGACTGGGAACAAGTGCCTCTGGTTTACACAAAGACACTTGCCCGGAATTGACCCTGGGACTTTGTGATCCAAAGGCGGCGCATCCAACCCTTAGACTTAACTGTGCGAATTGCTCTATTTTCGCTATCGCGGTGTAGGACTTTTTGGTAATTCTCGCATTTGTAGGCGATATTTCTTGATGTAATTAGTTCTGATTTTTCGGGTAAATTGTGTAAAGTATGTAGCATGTTGGTTGCTACAATATCAACATTGTCACACGCCTAGTTAGTGGCAGCTCCACTAACTAGGCGAACAATAACGCACGGCATTTTTGTAATAATTGTTTACACAGATAGCACGCTGTTCACCCTTGATTTTATTTATAAAAAAATATTTTCCCATATGTTAACTTTAATTTAAAAATAATTTTGTTTTAGTATTACTTTTGTTTTATTTTTTATGAATTTTTCAAATTCGCAAACCTCCGAGGCCCACCCTGTACATTATTTACTATGTTGTTTATTCTGCGTTGCTTTCTAACCTAATTAATTTAATTAATTTATATCGTTTGTCCTATCCAGACGGATTTTAAGACGGACCTATATGTGAGCGAAGCTGCAAGCTAGTATATTTTGCCAATAAAATCAGAGAAGATTATGCCATTTTTATTACGAATAGCGAACAGCCAATAAACACATAGTATTAAAATAGTAATTAAAATTATTACTTGCGACGTGCTAAATGCCCTATGATCTCATCTTCGCAGAAGTACAAACGATTGTGGACGTAATCTACATTATTATTGTTCATATCTACTAATTTCTTAGTATTGTTATTTACTAATAATTCGATACTTCGAACAATTCCATAAGAAACTGTTTGTGTAGGTAAACCCGATTGCATTGGTATTTTTCTCGAAGTTAAACTGGAACAGCAGTAGACGAGAAAAATAAAATAGGTGACACCCGATGTTTTATTTTATTTTCTGCATTTGAATTTTCGCGGGAATGTCCTGTACCTGAAGACCGATAATGTCTTTACATGTGGGAGGTACCAACATGGTGCACCGACACAATGACCTGGTCAAACGCGTCGGAATGTGATGGAACCAGGCGGCTGCGGACTTTTGTTGCTATAAATAATGATCCTAATACGTTTCACAGCGCATACAATGTCGCTTAATTAACTTAAGCGACATTGTACATAATATTACTAAACAGCCCAAACGGCCAATCCGGATTATGCAGTGGATCATTTTAATCCTATAGCTAGGGTTGCCAACTATACTGTTTTTAACAGTATGATACTGTTTTCCACTAAATTATACTTTTTACTGTTGAATAAAGTATACAAAATACTGTTTTCAGTATCAAAATGCAAGCGCATTAGTTACTATGTGTTACATTTAAGACGCTCACAAATTTTTTTCAGTAATGAATGTTAAATGAGCTACTCATTTATTTTAATTTCAGTTATACTTGTGGTGAGGCGTAAAAAGATTAAAATTAGTAAGTTGTGCGAGTAGCTCTAAAAATATGTATTTAAGACAATAAATAAATAAAATACTGTTAATTTTTCTAAATACTGTTTTATATTCTAAAATACTGTTTAATATTCTTCATAGAGCTGAATATACTTTATTTCTTGTAAAAAAAGTTGGTAACCCTACCTTTAGCCCACGTAATTTGACAGAGTTGGACTGAATAGTTGATATGGAGTATGGATTCAGAATATAATGTTACCGACCCATTTCATCCTGAGGCTATCAATAAATACAAGAGGCGCCTGAAAGAACGCAACAGGCAAACTGCCAAGTCGCAAGATATGGAAATTATGACGTAAAGCCTGGTCGTCGGACCCAGATCCTCTCCAACGGGTGCTGCGAGGGGTTTCTCACTAAACATTCCCCGTTCTACCAACCCGCGTTGATTGCCCCGTGGGTACCGCTCAAGCTTTTTTTTTTTATGTGAGAGCAGGCAGATGACTGCATTCCGCCTGATGTTAAGTAGAAATGCCGTCCAGAAGTGGGGATACCTAGTGCTAAACTGTAAGTATAGCATTAGCCATCCCCACCCTGCCGGCCCGCAAGATGCCTCTTCACGCTTCGTTTGAAAGACCCCATATTGTAGGTAGGTGGAAATACGTGCGCAGGGAGGGAGTTCCATGCTTTTAGGGTGCGACAAAGGAACGAGTTGCCAAATTTCTTCGTTCGCGATGGAGTGGCGGCGGCGGCTACGGTGTAACGGTGGCACCGAGGGCCCGCACGCGTATTACGGCAAAGGAAAGGAGAGGGAGGGATAAAAGAGAAAAGCTCTTCTGAGCACTCCCTGTGGTACAGTCGGTAGAATGCACTCAGAGCAGCAATATCTCGACGGAGTTGTAAGGGCTCGAGATTCATGGCTCTTTTGTAATGTGGATCCTTGTGAAGTATCCTTCTATTGGCTTTTATACAACACCCGGTGCCAACCCACCTGGCTAGCGTGGCACACTTGGTAACGACGCAAGACAAACGTTGGCGAGGCTTGTAAATTAAAATATTGGGAACATCATTTTCATGTACTTTAATAACACACACTCATCTTCACGTACATTTCTCGAAATCTAAATACAACTCTCGAAAGTAAAAAAGCACAGTAGCTTTTAAAATTATTAAAAATTATTACTATCACTAAAAAGGTTGCAGGTCGCTAACAAGGCTAATTTCTCGTTATTATTTATGGACTGAGAAGATGAAATGTTATGTTCACGTTATGTATCCTTAATCTTCCACCAAACTGACTGGATGTGAGGGCATTAGGTTATTGGTATGAGCATCGGTTGCATCGCTTTACAGTGTACTTTTGAACCAAATGAGCATACTCTAGACCATTATATATTATAGGTTTTTACTGTAGATAACGTTTTAGACTCGCACTATTTTTACCCGTTTTATGTACTACATCCACCAGTCCACCTAAGACCACGGCTGGTGCAATCCACGCAGAAACGCCAGGCATATTTCTGCTATCCAGACTCATGTCATGGTTACTTATAATGTGTAGATCTGATATTTTTTTTATAAGGGATCAATAAAAAGTGTATAAATATAAATATTTTTAATTTAAAACATACAAAATAAACCTACTGACTACATACAGAAATAGGACGACAGTAAATTCAATGTCAAAACACAAACGATTTCTAACCAAAATCAAATCGAAAAACAAAATCAAATCATGCTTAATTTAAGAAAAAATCACTTAAAGTTTTAAAAATGTAGTGCGATTCGCTTACTTCAAAAAATATAATAATGAATACAATTCTGTAAACCAAGTTCTTTTCTAAATTGTACTGATTTATTTACCGTCCTAAATAATGGTTCTTTTTATAGATGTTACAAAACTATTTGGTGTATAGCGATAATCGTCCTGCCACCATAATCACAGCGAATTCACTTTAAACATTATTGCACTAGCTTCAAGTGAGTTAACGTTTACCATACCTGAAAAGAAGAAGACGAAATAATTGAAGCTATTAAAATTACAATTATTCTCATTTCTCAATTTAATCTGGGTGATTTTCAATACAAACACCTTGCCATACTGAGGATATCTTATAAGAATACTAACGGGGTTGAGGATTTGTTATTATCAAATTCGTTATTCAATTTATCGCACGTATGTGGCAGCCATCGATCTCTTCAACCATATCAAAGGGAAGTGGTATGATATAGATATGATGCTGATAGAACTGTATGGATGGTAACCTAGCGTGGGACAAGGGCTTATAGATGATGATGGTAGTTTTAAACATGACGATTTATAAATCTTTTGTGATTAAATATACATGAATTTGAGTTTGGGACATCATCTATCATCTAGACAAAGCAAAACTGTAATTCAATCAATAAAACGCTCGTTGACTTAGTGTGCATTAAAACAATTTAGCATTTGACGGAGTCCTTGATATTGTGTATATGAATTCGACCTGTTACATGTCTTTTTCAAGTTCGTTTACCTTGCCTTGTCCCAATCGTGTTTTTTAATTTGCTAATTGGTTATTGAATAGGTATTTTGAATTTATTAATTATTACATGTGAATGAATTATATTGGCGGATTTAAAATTCACCACGCACTGTCACGTACTAAAGGAACGCAAATGAAACCTAGAGAAGGAAATCTTGATACCAGCCCAGTGCATCGCACAGTAGGCTAATTTCCCTCCATGAATTTGGAGGAAGGTTGAGTCATTGGTGGGTAATTTATGGCCTGAAATGATGAATGTAAAATTGCTTGCCACTTTAATCTGCTTCCTTGGAAGACATATACAGGTTTATTACTTACCAGTAAACCACTGATCAAATTTTGCTTGGATTCTTATGAAAATATACGTAATTTTATGACGACAATTGCTTCTTTCTAATACGAAAATAAAACTTGTATTTCGTGGTTATTGGAATGCGCAATAAGGGGCGAATAGATAATTTTGAAGAAACAGCTTTAAAGTTTTCACGATGAGTCCAAAACCCACCAGGTTGAATCGGCAACTGGTTGCAAATAAAACATTACTTACGAGCTAGACTGCGCGGTAGCGGTGGCTGTAGCTGACGCTGTGGCGAAGGAGTTTCCCCCACCGTATCCTCCACAACCGCCATTACATCCGCTGTGTCCAAGATTTCCAGCTCCAGGGCTGTAGCCTCGACTAAAGCCGCCTCCTCCGCCTCCGCCGCCACCTCCACCTCCACCTCCGCCGCCGCCACCTCCGTAGCCGCCGCCATAACCACCACCGCCGCCACCACCACCGCCACCGTATCCTCCTTCATAGTTTTCGCCATAGTTTCCGCCATGGTTGCTGCCAAAGCTTCCGCCATGGTGTCCGCCATAGCCTCCACCGTGGTGACCGTGACCTGTAAGTAAGACAAAAATAATGTTACACCGAAAGTTAAATACAACAGAACTCAGTCGACTGCAAATATCGCTTTTATATTCATTAGATGTATCGCCTATTCCTCATCTGGAGTGATAATCATATTTTCATGTTGTGTAGTATGATTGTACGAATTGTTTATTGTTTTTGCTGCTGATGTGTTCACTCACAGACCCGTTTCTGTCTTTGATTGTGAATAACAATCTATCAATTATGCAATTTTAATCTTTGCTTTGTTTTCAATTTATAGGGAAAGTAACGGCTGGGTGGTATAGAATTTCCGTAGTATTAAAATTTTCAAGAAAAATATCTTGGTGGTGCAGATGGAAGCTAGGCTTTATAAGCTTTCTAACTACTGTTTAAACACTAGAATACATATAAATAGATTATAGGTGGCAAAGGCTAACTACTTAGAAGAGTGGTAAAGAAAGCATAGTCTTACATTAAACTAAGCACTACCAAACTACACTACGCGAACATGCTTTAATAGTTATTTTACACACTAAAAGGATCAAACAGGGCCAAAGCCTGTGTCAGAAACATATTAATATGCACAAATGTGGTAGGTACTAAATATAGTTTTGCTTTGATTTAGAAAAAAATATGTGTGAGTTTGACCTCACAAAAAAATGGAGAACAATTGAAAATTTTTGTAAATACACAGAGTATAATCGTGCTTTTAATGTAGATACTAAAATACCTGACGACGTGCTAAGGAATAAATAAATCATCTCCAAATTGATGCGTTAGAGAAATTGAGTCTGCTATGATTGAGTCTCATTCTAATATGAGCTTTCATGTAATTTAGGAAATACGTAAGAGGCAGATCACCTAGCAGCCAGAGAAGGAAAACTTACTACAAACACTGTGCCAATCCGTCTTGCCAGCGTGGCACAATAGGCTAAATTCTCTCTTTGAATTTGGAGGTAGCTCGACTCAGTAGTGGGTCATTTATGGGCTGAGAAGAAGACGAAGAAGAAGAAGATTGTATTTAACTAGAGTGCATTTCAGCAAGTATCGCAAAGCAGTGCATACCGTGCTCTTTTACAACTTTAACGATGATTGTTTTTGTTGGTTCTTCGTAATGGCCACCGTGGCCATACCC
Source organism: Clostera curtula (assembly GCA_905475355.2). Taxonomy (NCBI): domain Eukaryota; kingdom Metazoa; phylum Arthropoda; class Insecta; order Lepidoptera; family Notodontidae; genus Clostera; species Clostera curtula. Next base: position 16,580,008 of record FR997795.1, read on the forward strand.
TCCCTCATAGCCACGTCCGCCATAGCCCTCTTCGTAGCCCCCACCATAGCCGCCACCATAGCCTCCTCCGAAGCCAAAGCCTCCGCCGAATCCTCCGCCTCCACCTCCGATACCTAGGAACTTCTTCTTTAGTAATGTGCGTTTCTGTCTGTTGAGAGGCACGTTGCTTGGTTGTTCTTGATCTTCAAGTTTCTGTAAATCAAATAAGGAATAATTACATTTCCTCATTCGTTTTTATACGATTCCGATACGATTTTTTATAGATTTCATTATACGATAACGACGACGTAAGAACCGACAGAAAGAAAAGATAACGCCAACATCCTAGCTAAGCAAGAGAAGGAAAACTTAACGCGCCTTGATGTTGCGACCTTTTTTTAGGCGTCCACTCTTTTAACGACCTTTTTTTTTAGACGTCCACTCTTCGTGAGGACCTTTTTTTTAGACGTCCTAATCTGCCGCCCCTTAAAACAAGCAGCCCTAGGCTCCAGCCTACTCAGCCTACTGGTAAATCCGCCACGGGGCCACAGCTGGTTTGCCTTTAGTCGCCTCTTACGACACCCTGAGGATGGAATGATGTGGTGACATTAAATATTTGAAATTCGTCATCGCCAACGGGGCTGTTTACAAACATGTACATAATTCATCAAAACACAAACGACCAGACTCGGAAAGTTTATTTTTCTTTCTATGTGGTTTACCGATTAAACGTTTTTTTTAATTAGTTACGAGGCTTACGTTCTCAAAATATGCACTGAAAATCTTTTGGATTCTTCTACTTGATTTGTTAAGTGTACCACAATATTTTAATTAATACCTTCGGAAATAGACAACAAATTAACATTAATTGATGTTGGTGAACCTTTTTACTTAACCACCAATCATCCTAATCAGTAGACTTGAACGAACATTCATGTCTAAATCTCCACAAAGTGTTTAATAAATAGTAATTAATCTAAGCTAGTATCTCGGCAACTCAGTAATTTGTAGTTACGTTCGTATGCCAAATTATTCATTATAGCATTTTTTGTATCGCAAACTAACAGAGAATTCTAGAAAGATTATCTTTTTAATTGCTTTAACACATCTTAAATGGTTTTTGTGGAACTTGCTGGTAGGTTTTTATGAAACGCGCATAGCTTGAATATCTACATGATTATTAAAATATTTACGTGGATTATTCAGTGGCAGTTATTATCTTCTTATATCGATATATCGTCAGTGTGGTGACAGATTTAGAATACATAGTGTCACCACCCCATCCCACCCCGAGGGTGTCGGGTGATCCGACAAATGGAAATGACAATCTAGCCACAAGAGAAGGAAAACTTGAAATGAAACCCTGTGCCAACCCGTCTGGCTAGCGTGGCACAGTAGGCTAATTACCCTCCCTGTGATGGGAGAAGGCCCGACTCAGCAGTGGGTCATTTACAAGCTGAGTAGTAGTATTATATCTCGTCTTCATTCTAGATATCTATATCTATCTCTATATATCTATCTCTATATATCTAAAACGCTTTTGATATCCAAGTTGGCACTGGGTTCTATATCAAAAATCATTCGCCTGAGTTGTTCAGCCTTGGTATTTTCTGGGAATATTTGCCTTTTACTAAACCGGCAGGATGGAGTTGGGTAGTGGGACAATGTATTTTTCACTTCAGTAGCTCAAACATGGAGGTTTTGCTCACTGAAAACAGTGGGCAAAATGAGATTTTGCCCACTGAGTGAGACAAAGTAACTTTTTAATTTTATTTCGAAACATTGTCACTCTATCTCTTTCCCGCCAATAGAAAAGAGAGCGACAAAGCACCAACAGCTCCGATTTTGAATTCGACCTCAAAGACAAACGCGTTCGGAATTTCGTACTTACTAACTAAAGAAATTTAGCTAAAATGATATTATGTCTTTTAATTTATTGATTTTTTTACTTATTGTTGTATTTAAACGAAAATAAGTATTTACTGCTTAAAAACTGATATTTAACCTATAAATATTTAATTCTAGTTTCAAAAACGTTACGTAATTATATTTCATTTCCTATAGTGTTCTCGCTGCTGAAGTGAAAAGTGTGTGTGTTACACGAGAGCAAAGTTTTTTGCATCTCGTGCCTTAAATCCCTCGCAACACTCAGGAATCAACTTTAGAATCACTCGCTACGCTCGTGATTCAATCATTGATTCCTTCGCTTGCTCGGGATTCAATATCAGCACTCGCAGCAAAAAACGACTTTGCTCTCTTGTTGCACAAATAACTATTAAAACCGTCACCACACGGACAAAATCCAAAAACATCTTACGATTTAATAATCTTGGTTTAGTTTGGATTGTGGATTGGTTTCCGATTCTATTAAATTTCAAGTTTAAACGTCTTTATGAAGGTTCAAACTAACTTTTTTGGTGTCACTTCTGTTCCAGAAAGACCCGCTGCAATGCAGAAAAACGAGTCAGAGACTCCTTATAAAAACGCCAAGATAATTATCATATTAAGAACCCATGGTTAGTCATTACGTATTCTTGAAATAACACCAAAAGCCATATGAATAAATGAATTTACAATTACTTGGTTCAATATTTAATTTTATTTCTTTATTTTTATTATTTAATTCAGTGTTTTTTTTTATGTTTGAGTTATTGAAATTTGGCAAATAAATATTAGCCTTTATTTTTACTGTATAGTTAACTATTCTTTATTCATATTTTTTTACATAATATTTATAACTAGCGACCCGACCCGCCTTCGCACGGGTACAATTATGCATGTATTATACTTATAAACCTTCCTCTTGAAAATTTTTATTTCTTGGATAACTTATACATAATGTATCAAGAATATAATATAGCTAATATTTAAGCGTAATTATTTTATAGTCCGTTTTAAACGTACCCGTATATACGTAATAACGCCAAAGTGTAATAAGTAAGAAAAAAGTAATGGTTTTTATTTTGCATTCCAGAAAATATTTATACTACGAAGCTTTCACTGTAAACCTGAAGATAAAATATTGATTAAATAATAGGTAATTATTAGTACTTATCCAATTTATGCATTATCTATATCATTTATATCCTATGTGTTTTTCTGATGCTATGCCTATTATTGAAAGTTTAAATAAAATCCATTCGGTAGTTATTGCGTGAAAGTGTCAAAAATCCGTCCATACATCCATCCTAACCATTGAGCTTGAAATATTAATAGGATAGGAGAATAATATGACCAAAGTTGAAAAGTTCTGTAACACTATCATTTGAAACATATTTTCCTGCCTTTGTTACAAAACGCAACCTCGCAGAGTTCAAAGCCAATGTATTACCTGTACGTAAATCGGCTGAGGGTTCCTCAGCGCCTTCGCTTCTTCGGAGCGCACGTACTCAGGCGGGTTCTGGGGCGCGAGCAGCACCAATATCGGGAACTGCCTCGATCTATCCGTAGCATGCGTCCTTGAGTCCCTTGGGGGAGCAAGAACCGGTGCGACTAGAACTATGCGTTCCCCACCATCCAACCTGTTGTCAGCTATGGACGGCGCCGCAATGGCGAAGGCCGCCAGCGCCAAAGCGCTCACCACTACACTATTGACTCCCATCTCGGTCACTGCCGCAGGACCCGCGAGACAACCTATTTATACAGATTGTTTTTCCAGCGAATGATACGTCATGGACCGCCCATTTGATGCCAGGATCGGTCCGCGGAACGATTTCCAGTGATGACGTCGGTATGGTAATCTGTTTTGACCGTTCATGAATTATGTAAGCTGGGAAAGACCCTATCGAAGTGTACAGGTGTTAGAGGCGGCCTTTCAAACAATGGAAATAATTACATGATACTAAGCTGTTGTCTCATCAGCAAGGAGTTAAAATTGAAGGGTGCCAGTTCAGGATCATTTTGTTTAGTTAATACTGACCTGATGGCTTTTTTATTTTCGTTAGAAATCCTCATGGATACCCGGCTGTTGGAGACTAGCCGGGGTATGGAATCCGGGGTGCGCAAAGATGATAATTAGACTATTGACCCACCCATTAAAACCTTGAGGCTTCAGGGTCACGAGTTCTACTCTTCAGAGAGAAACAGAGAGATAGAGATAACATGCTCAAGGTCACGACGTTAGGGAACTTCCCAGTAGTTCCTATGTGCAACCTTAAGTAAATAAGTTTGTAAGTAGGAACTCGTGTTATATATATTCAAATGAATGAAAAATAGGTGGAATAATCTACATACCACTACTACTACTCAACCCATATATGACCCACTGCTGAGTCGGGCCTCGTCCAGTTACATGGAGGGTAATTAGCCTACTGTGCCATGCTGGCCAGACAGGTTGGCTCGGTTATCGGCCATGTCATTTTTTTCGTCAGCTCTTACGACACCTTCAGAATCGAATGGGGTGTTGACACTATGTATTCTAATACCGTCACCACATGGAAGATCTACATATACAGGGTATATACAATACTAAACCCTGTAGTCATAAGACGCTCTCTGAAAAAGTCAAGAAAAAAAACAAGAAACTATCTTGAGAAACACCAAAAGCTTCAAGAAACATTGAGGAACACAGGTTACGTAGCTAGTAGTAGAATATTCACGGTGTAAAGGCGGCTCACTTTCGATTGAATTCACATTTTGTGACTATAAATTGAATCACAGAATCGTACGAACTGCCCCCCTTTCTATGTCTTTAACCTGACTTCGAATGGTTTTACATACAGTTTTGGTTTAAATGCTATCCAAAAGACAATCGACTGCCTCGTTGGCCTAGGGGTTGGTTGGCCTTTGGATCACGGGGTCCCGGGTTCGATTCTGACACCGGTTAATCTACGGCAGGGGTTCAATTAGTTTTTACAAAAAAAACTACGCGTCTGAATATTACTTTTAACAAGAGCTTTCCACTAGCCCAACGAAGCTTTAGCTAAACTTTATTTTATAACTTCTTTAGAACTTAGCAGATATTCACATCATGAGAAACTATTTTTAAAATTCTAAAACTCATACGAAACTTTATTGGTTGTCGTGCGAATATAACGTAACGATACAAACCAGCAATTTGTGGAGTCGCCGCACGTACTGGCATGAGCTGGTTATTCCCATAAACCGGATATTTGTGCGTAGCAGACGAGCTACTAACGCCTTTTGTCATTTCAGAGTTGTGCAGTTGTACTTAATTTAATTAAAATTGCTCCATGGGCACAGATATATTAATATCCATGGGCCAAGAGTCCCTGATTCGATTCCAAGGTTAGGTAATTGGTTTCGAAATTGCGTTAGCAAGATAGTCGTCTCTCGAATATCGAGCTTTCTGTTCCAATTGTATTAGATAACCACGTCACGCAGGCTAAATGGGTTGGGGCAGGGTTTCGTTTCATTTATGGAGGCAGCGGAGTAGGTCAGGGAGGAGGAAGCTCTGGCTGACCCGCGCCACCCCACGCGTGTTATGTGATGGGTAGACGAGTCTCACATAATCGCCGACCCCAACTTCAAGGGGCGGCGGTATGCCTATATAAAGAATTTCCCCTGTGAAACAAAAAAGGGTTTCGCTTCTTTCTCTTGCGGCTAGGTTTTCAAGCCGCTTTTACAATTTACAACGCCCTTTGGTTAGAACAAGGTGGTGACTCTATGTATTCTAAACCCGTCCCCACCAGGACTACGCAGACAAGAAATAGTTCAGGAATTACAATATTATTATACAACTAGTGTCTTGAATGAAAATATTTATGGTTAAGTTATTGAAAATTATGTGAAAATAAATCGTGCGTTTGCTCTGTAGTTTAGGATTGTTTATAATTGTTAATATAAATTATGGTTTCTGTGGCTCGTCTGTTTATGTTTCGACACTCACTGCGGACTGGTTCTTCAAGTCTTTTTGCGATTCTGAAGATACCTGTGGAGTACAAAGGTGTAGCTTCGGTGTTTATTTGTAAACAAGTTTGTTGTCTTCAAAATCATCATCAGTCCGATGTTGCTTGATTATGACGAAAATACGATAAATATTTTAAACGCACATTGAAAATACTTTTGACAAACGAGTATCTCTGCCTCACTGTTCTAGTAAAAGGGCACTGCAAGTGAAGCTTACGGTTGCGGCTGCCATTCTGATACTTGGTTTAGACCAATACTGTCCCACTAGCTGGGTCTCGGAGGGCTGAATGGAATTGCTCCATGTCGATACTGGTAGTTATGTCCTTCTTCCAATGTCATTGGGAAAATTTCCAATGTCAATGTCAGTAGATGAGAAGTTATATACAGAGCTATAATAAGAATTGTGACCTTCAAGTTACCTCATCATCATTATTGCAGCCACTGCTGGACATACCCAAAAGGCTTGGTTTGCCATAATTGCGTTCAACGGACGTCGCCGCCGCTCAACGTCTCTAGTCCCCTAGTCGCCTTCTACAACAGTCACGGGGAGATATGGGGTGGTACTTACTATTCTTACTCCGCTACCACACGGATTAAAAGTTACCTATAGTCTTACAAAGTAGTAAAATGGCAATACCTTTGTAAACAATATTTATTGTGGAAAAACATTCATTCACAACGTAAGTAGTTTAACAATAAATCAACTTGGCGTTTATTAAGAAAAAAAAATACAATAGAATTCTTAGACATTTTTCTTCCTAAGACACAGCAACATAATAGCAGTGCTCAAGAACTAACTATACTTATTGATGTCATTTCCAATGAAAGCGTTTAAGCTTGTTCTAATTTGTCATGTCACAATTATCCAGTGACTATGGCAGATGGATTGGGAAAAAACGTAGGTTCTTAACATTAGGGATCGTTTAAATAATACCTATGTTCAAGGATTTAATTAAAGTTGAAATAAACAACTTTAGCAGCCGTCGTCGTAGTCATTTCAGCCCATAAATGACCCACTACTGAGTCGGGCCTCCTCTAAATTCTCGTAGGGAAATTAGCGTGCTGTGTTCTTCGGTCACATTCCATCCGCAAATGTTTCGCTTTCGCCATTCGTAGTTGTTTCTGTCCACAATTGAGTAATTCCTATATTTACTGTGAGACAAAACCAATATACTCGTACATTTTAATCAGGGTGTCGGTAAAGTGTCATTGTGTGAACCAGACACCGTGTGTTCGTGAACTTTATTGTATGTAAAGTGCCCTGCGATGCAAGGTTACACATGAGCGCAGTCGTGTTTAAAAAAATGAAAAGGTCTATTCATAAAGAAGACAACAATTTAAAAAAGTTACATTTACGGAACACTTTGCCAATCGACAAAACTCAATCTTGATACAATGTTAGCAAATATCCAGTCATTATCGACGCACGATTATTAATTACGCGAACAGATATTCCATTATCTAGGAAAAGGTAAATTACCTAGCTAGTATTACATTCAGCAATTATGTTACAGGGTTCGTGGGAAAATGAAACGAACGTATATGTTAATAGTGTTTTATATCCCTTAATCAGTATGGTGATTTAGCTCGTTTTATGTTATGTGTAGATCCCGCTGGTTATTTGCCTGATGGGTACCACGTAGGGGTTTACAACTGCTGGAGTGAAGCGGTCATCTGCAACGAAGATGGCAATTACATAATCACATACTTTTTTCTTTGGATTTACAATAGAGTTACGGGTGTACTTTTTAATTATTAAATTTTATTATTAGTTATTAAGAGTATTGAGCGATTTTATTCTGGAATTCTTCAGAAAAATGTGAAATGTCTCGACTAGGCTGGATCAATAGATTAGTGTTACGCATTTAAAAAGTAGATATTAAATTGTTGGACAGAATTGTAAAAAGAAAACATTAATACCTTGCATACTGACGACTACCGTAGGGGGGTTCATGGTGTTAGGGGCTGAAAATGAGAAATAATTTAATGTTTTTTTTTCATAGCTAACGTTCCACTATTGGACAAAAGTCCTGGGTTCTGCGGCCTGGTCGGTTACGGCCTATGTGACAAATTTTAATATGGAAAATGTGACTTAATGAGTTGAACTATAAAAATATGCGTGTATTATTTTTTCACATCTACAATAACACGCGCGACCCGCACCCGCATTAAAATCCCACTTTTTATAAGTTATTTTTTATAATTATAAACCGAAGAATAAATGAAAGTGGACGAAGCGAAACAAGTATGTAAGGATCGTAGCAAGTGGAAAGAAGTGGTCTCTGCCTACCCCTACGGGAAAGAGGCGTGTTTATATAATAATAATAATTTTTATAATTAATTCTTCAAGTGATCGCCAAGTTGTTGAAATTCGACATTAATAAATTTAAATTATAGTTCTGTAAATATTGTTTTAATCTCAATTTGATCTGAAATACTTCAACAATAAACAATACAGTATATGTGTGTGTGTCTATGCGTCAAATACATGGTAGTGTGTGTATTGTTTTTTAATGCGTCGTAAAAAGGGGTACAAAGTTTTTGCTTTACGTATTAATATTAATATATGAAGAGCCTTTGTTTATACCTACCAGTAGACTGCGTCACCATGCGGAAATGTTGAGCCTTCAATGCTAGTGTATCATCTAGTGTCATCTCAAAACTTCTATTTATGCTGTAGTTACGTCATTGTTATTTGGGATAATTTGTAAGCAATATTGATTTGTTATAAACTGATAATTTAAATTTTAACTACTACTACTATTTAGCCCTTCAATAACCCACTGCTGAGTCGGGTTTCCTCCAATTACATGTAGGCTACATGTAATTGGAGGAAACCCGACTCACTGTGCCACGCTGGCCAGGCGGGTTGGCACATGGCACCTCAGGATCGAATGGGGTGGTGACACTATATATTAAATCTGTCACTACACGGACTAATATAAATTTCAACATATATTATTAATTCATGCACGAAAATCCGTTAAATATTTTTAAATTAATTTACAATCCAGTTTTAACACATAGCCACGCATAAGCTAATTCGGTTCTCATAGCAACGTAAAGGGCACTATCTCTTAAATGTATCGCAAAAATGTTAATGGGCCTGGACTTTCCTTAAATTATAATATTCTATGTCAATCTGGTTTTACCAGAAAACCCATTAACTATAATACAGGATTCACATTCATAGATTAAGTAAAGTTAATACCGGTTCGCTACGACGAAATAAATATAATATGTAATAAATGTATCTAGTGACGCAACTGCTCAGCTGTCGAAATTCGACCATAATTAATTTAAATTTTAGTTATAAAATATACTGCTATTTTCAACTCCACCAGGGAATTGACCTACTGTGTCACGCTGTATGAATGATGGGTTTGTATTTATTGAACGTTTTTTTGCAGTGGTATTTGAGGATGGTTCAAATCGATTTTGCTAAAAGTTATTTTATTATTATCGGTTCAGCCAAGTGTATCGGGATTTACATAAATGCTACAATATTAGTTATTTTATCAGCCAGGATCGTTCTCGCTGAAGATAGGTACTCATAGATTACCACAAAGCATGATCCTTCATATCAGTCGGTGTACCTTATTATTGTCAATGTATTATTGTCAGTTCTCACTATATCTCCCCGTCACTTGTCTATCCTGATTCGGCTCACACTACTCAGCCCATAAAAGATCCACTGCTAAGTCGGTCATCGTCCAAACATAAGGAGAGTAACGAACCTACTATGCTACGCTGGTCGGGTTGGCACAGGGTTTCGTTTCAAGTGTTGATTCTTGTGGCTGGGTTATCCTTGATTTATCCAGTATTCCAGTATACTCGGAACCATTACTGCCTTCCATGGCCCGTCTAATGGGGTGACCGATATTATTTGTTAGACCAACTATCCGTTTCCGAAATACATAATATACGTGTAATGACTGCCATAGATTGTAGAACAGCAGCCGGGACTGACGGCATCTGTTACAAATTATGGACACCTTTTTACAAAAATTGCGCGGACTGGGGAGTATGAAATTTCCCACACCTATAGTTTATATAGAGAAGGAGTAAGAATAATAATATTTTTTTTATATAAATTGTGAATAAATAATACAATAAATGAATAAAAAAACATTACACACACTACCATGTTTTTGACACACACACCACACATGCATATTATACTCTTTTGTTTATACATAGTCAAGTGACGGCATAGTCAAGTGATAGACAAGTGACGGGGAGATATAGTGAGAACTGACAATAATACATTGACAATAATAAGGTACACCGACTGATATGAAGGATCATGCTTTGTGGTAATCTATGAGTACCTATCTTCAGCGAGAACGATCCTGGCTGATAAAATAACTAATATTGTAGCATTTATGTAAATCCCGATACACTTGGCTGAACCGATATTAATAAAATAACTTTTAGCAAAATCGATTTGAACCATCCTCAAATACCACTGCAAAAAAACGTTCAATAAATACAAACCCATCATTCATACAGCGTGACACAGTAGGTCAATTCCCTCCATGAATTTGGAGGAGGTCCGACTCAGTAGTGGGTCATTTAAGGGCTGAAACGACGACGACATCATTGTTATAACCCTTATTTTTTGTCCATGCTTAAAAAGGGTCTGTTTTTTTTTTCTAATATTACATCAAATTGCGTTTGTATAGTCAAAATGTAGAGGCGATTGGGGATTTGGTGATGCCAAAAAACTTACCTCCATTGCGTACGATGACAATATTTGGTTGCGCAGCAAAAGCTTGCTTATTGGATCTGTGACCTAAAAAAGAGGTTACGATCTTCAAACGTCATATAATGTATACTTATAACACGCCATTTTTAAAAACAATATTGAATTAGACTTAAACATCATCTTTTTACTTTTAAGTTATTTTATAAATCATCATCAGGTATCTGTTCAGGAGCAGTAATGATACACATCGAATTTATAAACCTTATCTCCTCGGGGGTTAATAAATTATTAAACAATCTATAGAATCATTTATTCTGTTTTTTTTAAAGTACAAGGAATAAATTAATATTCTTGTATATAAAATATTTTTATTTAAATATTATTAATTAAAATATTGTAGCTTACCTAAACTTATGCTTTCCCTTTTGAACCTGTGCAGCGTATTCAGAATATACTCATTGCTTTGTTCTGATATCTGTAAATACATAGAAACCTGTATTAATTCTATTACTCACTCCATACATGTCCTCCAATTACCATGGAGAGTAATTAGGCTGCTGTATCACGCAGGCTTCATATTAAGACACACAGGACTTGACATCAAGTTTTCCTTCTCTTGGTTTTCGGCATTTCCTTGGATTAGCTATTACGATACTGTCAGGATGGAATTATATTTTTTTTATATGGGTTCTATACCAAAAATGAATTTAAAATACCTGTTGACGTAATAAATCCTGTTCTGAGTTATTTATTGGAGTACAAAAGACATAACGAGGAATCACGGCAAAGTTTACGAACAGGAAAAATTTCAAAAACAACATTTTTATCGTATTTGCTAGTTGAAAATAATTACTAATAGAAGACTGTCTTGTTAGATCGCTGTATTTTTTATTTCATATTATATTACCCTGCTTCTTCTCTTTATATTATGTTGCTGAAAAGATGTTATCACAAAAAAAGTTATTTTATAATTACGTAGTACGGACGGAGGTAGACAGCGACTCGACCGCACGCGCACCGCACGAGCTTGTTCCCCACCAGTATCCACCTGTTGAATAAACCAGTGACTCTCAACCTTATCAGCAAAATGTTCAGATGCCAAAGTTGTGATGCCGAGTTCCGAGATGGTGTAACCTGCTCTGTGTGCAAGGCCCATTACGACTTCCTCTGCGCTGGCTTGACTGAAATTGGATGGAGAAGGATGGGTGAGCGCAAACAGACAACCTGGAAATGTGCTCAATGCAAGCCGCTTTCCACAAGCCCCCGCATCACCACAACGGGCATGCCTACCCTCTCCACTCAACCGCCGCTTGCTACCACAGTACCTGCCGAAGTGAATCTGGTGACCATAATGATGGAGATACGAAGCCTATCCGCTCGGATGGATAAAATAATGGGGCTAGCGGAGGATGTTAAAAGTATCCGTGCCGAATTGGAGGAGTTAAAGAAGAGGGAAACTGATTGTGATGGCCTAAAAAGCAGCTTGGAGTTTACGGACAACAGGGTATCGGAACTAACCACCAGAGTTGACACCATGCAGCTCGATGTGAATAACCTTGCGGCAACCGAGGCTGAGTTGACAGCCATGCGAGACCGTTGCTCCAAACTTGAAAGTCTCCATAACGAATACGAACAACGATCTCGCCTAAACAACATAGAGATCAAAGGTGTTCCGTTCTCCAACAATGAGAATCTGTTCTCCATCATCGAGAGTGTGGGTGTTACTATAGGATATAACATACCAAAGGATCAAATAAATTATATCGCAAGAGTACCATCGCGCAATAATGAGAAGAATAAGAACATAATATGTTGTGTACAAAATAGATACATTAAGAACGACTTCGTGGCTGCTGCGAGGAAACACAAATCTGGAATTACAGCTGATAAATTGAGGCTTCATGGAGATGGTAGAATATACATCAATGATCACCTTACCCTTCAAAACAAAATGTTACTGAACAAAACCAAGCACCTCGCCAAAGAAAGAAATTTTTTGTATGTCTGGGTGGTTGGATGCAAGATACTCCTAAAGAAGAACGCCACGTCCCCTACTCATCATATAAGAACAGAACAAGACTTAAAAAAAATCTTCCACTAGGTATGTCTAATCGATCTCATCTTCGCTTTTTAAAAAGGTTGAGAATCGTAGTCCGCTCAGGTTATCGTTATTTTTTGTACGTTGTATTCCTTCGCCGCGCTTGTGTTCGCTTGTCAGACGCTATTTACTATTTTCAACTTTATTCTAAATGTGCTACAGCCTATATTCACTTATTCATGCTTTTGCAAGTCTTGCTATTATTTATTGTCCATCCTGCCTTCAATGTTAATGTTAAGTTACTTTTATTTAATTCTGTCACTCAAACGCTTGTATGTTTTATGGCCGCATCTAATGGCTTCTTTTGTTTAGTGTTTTATTGCGCTCCTATTTTAAACTTTTCTCATAATTGCTTTGATTTGCCTATTGGAATTCCTATACAAATGTTATGTTCTTTACATTATTTGTGATGGCGCCTATACTGTTTTATTATCAGAATGTTCGGGGACTTCGAACAAAGACAAGTATATTTTATAGAAATGTTTGCGCTAATAATTATGATATTATTTGTTTAACCGAAACCTGGCTGCTGGACGGTATTAGTGATAGTGAACTCTTTGACGATCGCTACCTGGTATTTAGACGTGACAGGGACTATTTTAGCACTAATCAGTCTATGGGTGGCGGTGTACTGGTTGCGACAAAACGAGAACTCATTGTTGATGTCCAATATGACTGGGGATCCTCTGCTGAGGACTTATGGGTAACCTTGACACTGCGCAGTCGGCGACCAAGCAACGTATTTAAATTAAATATCTGCGTATTGTACCTATGCAACCAAAACCTTGGTAACACGTTTGCAGACCAGTTAAGTAATTTCTCAAATAACTTAACAAATATTATGCAAATGTGCCCGGCGGATGACTACGTGATATTGGGTGATTTCAATCTGCCTAATATTGTTTGGTATCGTGCAGATGATGGTGTCTCCCTTTACCCGAGTAATCTGCAAGGCAACATACAGATTACCTTATTCGATAACTTGGACTCATGTAGCTTACTGCAGTACAACTCGCACCTTAATGCTAGTAAACATCTCCTGGACTTAATATTCTCCAATCGAGATATTACTGTTTTACGCTGTACGGACCCGCTAGTTCCAGAAGACTCTCATCACCCATGCCTCTGTGGTTCAATAAATATCAGTCATTCCAGTACCCTCTATGTACGTCCGCGTACAAAGTTTATGTACAGTATAGCAGACTTCACTAACATATCCGACCAACTTAGCAAAGTAGACTGGCACCAAGAGATCAGCAGCAGGTCCCTAGAAGAGGCTACTTCTTTTTTCTACAGTAAGCTGCATGAGTTGAGAGACAAATATGTGCCATCGAAAATAGTCACCCCCAACAAAAAGTTTCCGCCCTGGTATAAACAGCCCCTAAAAAAGATATTGAAAGAAAAATCAAAATTCCACAAAAAGTTCAAAAAATATGGTAACATTTCCGACTACGAGTCGTTTACACTATTACGACAACGGGCTAAAGTACTAGAAATTGAAATGTACAACAGTTATATAGCCAGGACTGAAGATAGTATATCCAAAAACCCAAAAGCCTTCTGGTCTTACGTAAAGTCCAAAAATCAGGCTAATTCATATCCCTCAACTCTAAAATATCAATCAAGAATTTCGGGTAATGGGGACGACATTTGTAATATGTTTAGCGATTATTTTTATTCAAATTTTTTGGATATCAACCTTAGTACCAACCTGTCCTCGGTTCTTCATGCCTGTAATAACAGTACACACTCTTATGATACTGTTCCTGATATACATTGTATTGAAGTGCAGGAATCAGAGGTGTACAGACTTCTGAAAAAGGTAGACCTGAATAAATCTGCAGGGCCTGATAGCATCCCCCCAATATTTATTGCTAAGTGTGCCAGAAGTCTGTGCATTCCTGTGTCACTTTTGTTTAAAAAATCATTTTATGTTGGCAGAGTACCAGAGCTTTGGAAATCGGCCCATGTTACCCCTATTCATAAAAAGGGACCTAAAGATCTGGTTGTGAATTACAGGCCTATATCAAAACTCTGCATTTTGGCAAAAATTTTGGAAAAAATTGTCTACCGGCAACTATACTCTGCCCTGCGCCGTTACATTAGCGACAATCAACACGGTTTTTATAAAGGTCGGTCGACCACAACCAACCTCGTGATTTGCGCTGACTACCTCACTAGCAATATGTCACAACGAAGTCAAGTAGATGTTATATACACCGATTTTAGCAAGGCTTTTGACCGTCTAGACCACTCACTACTCTTACGAAAGCTTCTGAGCATGGGCATTAGGGGAAACCTTCTCCGTTGGTTCACGTCGTATATCCAAAACAGGTGTCAAGTTGTGGTCCTCAATGGTTACATGTCCCGATCTGTATGTGCTCCTTCGGGAATACCCCAGGGATCTTTACTGGGCCCGCTTTTATTCAATATATTTATCAATGATATATCTAACTGCTTCACTAATTCTAAAATTCTTTTGTTTGCTGATGATATGAAGATAATGAGGCCGATCAAAACTTTAGCGGATGCCTCTAGTTTGCAAAATGATTTGGATCAATTTTATCAATACTGCGTAGTTAATAAGCTTGATTTAAATATCTCAAAATGTTACATATGTTCATTCACTCGTAAGCCTCATTTTATCAAGTACAACTACACAGTTGCCGGCACATCTTTAACCCGAGTGAGCACAATTCAAGATCTGGGCGTAACCTTTGATGCAAAACTACTCTTCGATACGCACGTTAATAATATAGTTCAGAAAGCTTCCAGATCGCTAGGTTTCGTGTTCAGAATAGGCGCCGAGTTTTCAAACATCAAAACTCTCAAAATTCTATACTGTGCATTTGTTCGAAGTCATCTTGAATATTGCTCTCAAGTCTGGAGTCCTAATTATAACATTTATATAAATCGCATCGAAGCCGTACAGAGTAGATTCTTGAGATTTATCCAATTTCGGGCCAGGCTCTTCTTACCTAATTATACAGACAGATGTAAAAGATTTCACACACTTCCATTGCACGAGCGAAGAAAAATAGCAGATATTATGTTTCTCTGCCGACTAGTTAACAACTCCATCGACTGCTCTGAGCTTTTAGAAAAGATAGGTCTACGTGTTCCTGCAGCAATGTTGAGGAAGCATAAACTCCTCGATGTACCCGTAGCACACACTACCTACAGACAGAATAGCTACATGATAAGGGTGGCCAGGGCATACAACATTGCGTGTGAGAGGATAGACTTCGACCTGTTCTGTGATAGCTTAAGTATCCTGAAAAAGAATATGGCGGCAATTTTTTTTTTTCAATTATAATTAGCGTTAAGTTACTTCCGGTGGTGGCTTCTGTCTTTGTTTCCTTTCTTCTTTTGTTCTTCTTTCTACCTTGTCGTTTTTACTTGTTCTAATGTATGTATTATATGTGAAAACTTGTAATTGGCCTTCGTCTACTATTTTATGTTCTATGTTTATTCTAGCTGTAAGTTTTCGAAATAAATAAAATAAAATAAAAAAAAAATAAAATAAAATAAAATTACACTTAATGATTATGTTGTTCGCATTTAGTGCATTATGACGACTGCTATGTCAATTATTTTTCTAGAATACGTTACGTAATGGGGTTTTACAGAAAAAATGCGATGGCTCCCACAAGGGTTGTGTTTGTGAACAAGTCAGGATTCAAGGCGTTACACATTATTCCATTTTGTATAATAATATATTAATAACTAGCTGACCCGGCGAACTTTGTTTCGCCTTAAAGGCAATAAATGAGCAGATATTTTATTTTATTAACTTTTTATCAGGATAAATATAAATAAAACATCTATGATTTTAATTATACTTTATTGGCCATCTATTTTAGTAACTGCACTTTTCAGTGAATCACCTTGTGACAGACGACATTTTTCGGTTTATTATCAGGCGCATGAACAAATAACGCAGATGGTCTTCTGACCCGGAACATGCCACATATAATTGATCTTGGGAAATACATGAATTTTCTAGATTTAGGCCACAAACTTTCCAGGATTGGCCCTGTGATTTATTAATGGTCACGGCGAATGCACGACGGATCGGAAATCATTAAAACTAAAACGGTATATCAGTTGATATCGTCGGGATCCTCGGATGAGAATTTCCTCACCTTCCAACTTTACTTTGAGTATATTCCATTGTTCATCAATTCACTTACCACCAAACGCGTTCCGTTGCACAGGTTTGGTGGTTTTGGTTTATATATTTTTCTCGTTTTTACACAGTCATTATATTTGAATTAATGCAGTGTACCAATGATTTCATTCTGAATTATGTTAGTTACTTTATGTCATCTACATATTTATTCTTAGCCGCCAAAACAGCTCGCTTAGTCAACCATTCATTATTTTTGTGTTTGTGAGTTCGTCCTTCGATGAACAGAAATTCTGAGAAAATAAAATCAATCCACATATTTCGATGATTTGAGGCAAGCGCTTATTTCGGCGGCAGCAGTCGATCTTGGAATTAGAAGCAGTGTTTGGCAGAAATAGCCAGACAGTAAAATCATTGCGCCTCCAAAACATCTCGAGTCCTTGCGTAGGTGTTCGGTCGGATCGGATAAGTGCTTCCAATACACGTGTATACGCTATTGTACATTCGTCCCAGATGACGATTTTCCATTTTGATAAAACTTTAGCCGCTGAGGAGTGTTTTGTAATATTACACGGCATCTATAGGTCCAATGCGGACGCAAGTATGCAAGCAGTAATTAGTGCTGCCACCGTATCGAAACGTGGCTCGATCCTAATTATGTAGTACCTACTTTATAAATTTATTCTTGTGTCTCGAAAATTATCTAGTTGTTGATCTCTTAAATTTGCTCGACGATTTTGCATTCCCAACCGATCCGTTTCACGGGCTGCCTCGATTTGCTCTTGTGATTGAGAAGCACGGATTCAAGCCATACTAATGCGGTGATCTTCACGTGCATTATTTAGTTCTTCTTCATTGTTCGGCACAATAAGCTAATATTTACTCGAAATAAATACATCAACCGGTCAACTTCAAAATTTCTAAATGTCAAATTTGTCAAACTATAGACAACATAGCGTTTAGCTGTCGGTGAAGTTTTGTTATTCCAGCAGTTGCATTTTGATAAACTATGTTTTATATCACGGAACGGGATTACACACATTTACACTTTCAGGTTTATAATATTAAGTATGATTTTGTGAATTGTCCAACATCCATATATTTAAAAGAAAGTCGGACATAGGATACCTAAGATTTTTATCCCGTTCCCGTAGAATGTGATATAATACCTACGTGGTATAACAAAGCGCAACTGACAGCGAAACTTTATGTTGTCTATATTTAAATATGGCTGAAAATTTGACAATTAGAAATTAAAATTTAACTTAATATCGCTATAAATTTTCACACAATATCTTTATAAATTGTAGCCTATGTGTTATTCTGATGTATAAGCTATATTATTATAAAGTTTCATTAAAATCCATTCAGTCGTTTTTACGTGAAAGAGTAACAAACATCCATCCATCCATCCATCTATCCATCCATCCATCCATCCATACATACTTACAAACTTTCACGTTTATAATATTAGTAGGATATTTTATGATACGGGTTTATATCGCAGAAATATTTTGAAGGTATCTTTAGTTGCCTGACGTTTCGTCGTGGATTGCACTGGTATTGGGCACTGCACAAGACTCTATGTTTATTTGTTTTATTAAATTCATATTTCAGTTGAGCACCTTTCTGAACCAAATAATAAAACACAGTTATATTTAAAAAAACACAAGCCCATTGAGTTTATTCAGCTAGGTCTTCTTGGTTAGTGTCGCGTTTCGACCTGGTAGTTAGAGATAGATTGGTAGAGTAGGTTTAGAGTAGATGATATAGTAGGTTTAAAAATATGTATGTATCTATTGACGATTGTGAACGCCATAATTGATTTATACAATAAGGCATTTTAGCAAGTGATTATGATCTATTCGAATATTTTCGAAGTAAGATTTAAGAATTTTCTTGGATTCTAATTAAAATAGATACTTTTGTTTTAAAGGTGGGCAATTGTATGTTGATTTCTGGGTTGTTTGTGTTTAGGCTGTAATAAATTGCTTGTATTCTTTATTGAGCAGTGTCTTTTTCTGTGTTGTGATCTTCTAATTTCTGAAACAATTAATTATTTATTACTTTCCTTTTGATCCGGAGGTCCCAAGTTTATTGGTGAAATTAATAATTTGAGTGTAATTTATTTTATTTTTACCATTTCGATTGTATTTCAAAGTTAGATCTAATCTTCACATTTTTGTCAAATTTTAGGAATTATAATAGAAATATAACTGCAAAGGGTCCACCGCAAACAGCTAAGTCTTGAAGGTGGTCTCTATGAAAAAAAGTCAGGGACCTTTTTTAAAGGACTACTTTCGACTGTCGTTTCTACCGCGAGGTATGCCAATTAATTTCAAAATAGTTTTCATTGCTCACCTGCACGTATATTGGTTTGTTTATGTCTGTATGTGTATCTTCAACTTTCGCAGACTTTTCATCTGTTACTAACAACATCAGAACTGGAAAATCTTTAGCTAGTTCAGTCCCTCTTGCTTTAGAATTATTTGGCGGTGCTAATACTGGTGTCACCAAAATCACTTTATCATTATTATAACTTGGTCGACATTTCACTTTGCTAAAGACTACTAAAACTACTAAAATAACTATAAGTAATTTGTTAACAGTTCTCATTGTGAGTTTACGATAAATAGTTTGAACATACGCAAAGAATCTTTATTTATACCATCATCGTTCAAGATCATCACGATTTCATTTATGATCGACAGCTCATAAGGCCTCTGTTAAGTTTGGTCTTTTAACGATATTAATTATAGGATATCGAAATCCAATATGTTGCTGAACTTTATTCGTTGTATACCACCGAACAACAATTGATTAGATACTAGCGACCCGCCCCGGCTTCGCACGGGTGCAATGATGAACCTCTAAATTGACCAGTGTTTCTCTACTATATTATGGATGTATTATACATATAAACCTTCCTCTTGAATCACTCTATCTATTAAAAAAACCGCTTCATAATCCGTTGCGTAGTTTTAAATATTCAAGCATACATAGGGACGGACAGACGACAGTGACTTTGTTTTATAATATGTAGTGATAGTGACGATACATTCATAAGCTGTATTTAATAGTAGTTATCTGAGTCTTCAAGCAATTTGGGCCAATAGACTTCTTAAAGACTGAATCTTCATTATCGTGACTGCTGTCATTATTTTACCCTGCGGCTCCTGTGAGACTCGTTAAAGGAAAAAGCAAGACCTGGTTGTCTTGCCAGTGCAGCAAATTTCCCTCCTTGTAATTGGAGTAGGCCCAGTGGGTTTTTGTGGGCTGCGACGGCTTTTAAAACTAGTAACGTAGTTTCATCTAGTGACGTGTTTAATTTTATTCAAATTTTCCTGACAGCTAGATTTTCTGTCAACCTAATTCACATTGGGTGAAATGGGTTGATAACCTTGTGAGTCTTAATCCACAACCACGCAGTTATAAATAGAAAATTGGACAGGAAAGTCTACTAGTGTGGTAATTAATTTAATTGTAGCCTTGCTTCTCAGCAGTACCGGATTAAGCAAGTGCGGGACCCGTAGCAAATTCTTTAAAATAGCCCTTGATCTGCTATGGGTTCATAAGTATTAAGTGGTAAAAATAGAATTCAATACTAAATACGTTTATTTACTATGTATTTTGCGGGTAATTAATACACATGTAATAAGTTTCACTCAAACAATTACGCTCAGCTTATTAATTGATACGTGGTTAATCCGGCACTGCTTCTCAGTATTTTAATGTTAAGCCAAAGCTGGTTGTATCTTGCATGACGCATGATATCAACTTTATTTATCATGCAACTGCATCATATTTATTATAATGATAAAACCTTTGATGAATAAATTTATATAACGTGGAAGTCATTCGAGATCTGATCATCTGCACGTATTTAAGGTAAGGACTGTTTCAAGAATTTTGAGTGATGAACCTATTCAGTCACTATTACTGTGTTATCATTATACACCATCAAATAATATACATAAATATACTATTTAATTTTGGAAAAAGACATCCATTGTCCGTATTAACTATCTCCTAAATACGGTTTTAGCTGCTTGCTTCTTTATACCTATTTAGTGTACGCTCCATCAGAAGTCTCAAAGTCACCCAAAGGGCAATGGAGAGGGCTATGCTCGGAGTTTCCCTGCGAGATTGAATCAGAAATGAGGATATACGCAGGCAAACCAGGGTCACCGACATAGCCCACAAGATTGCCAAACTTAAGTGGCAGTGGGCAGGGCACATAGCGCGCAGGACCGACGCCCGATGGGGCAGAAAAGTCCTCGAGTAGTGACCGCGTTCTGGAAAGCGCGGTGCTGGTAGGCCTCCCACACGGTGGACCGATGACCTGGTTAAGGTCACCGGAAAACTATGGATGCGGGCGGCCCAGGACCGGCCTTTGTGGAAATCTTTGGCGGAGGCCTATGTCCAGGAGTGGACGTCTTTTGGCTAAAATGAGTGTACGCTCGTCGAGTCGATTAAAATTATTTGTGGATTAGGATCAATATTATGTTAACCTAAATACTTTTTAGCTGATTGGGCGTACGAAGTCCTACAAAAATCTTAGGCGTTCCTCAGATTGCCAGCTCTGTGGTACCGGGAGCATCTCTACATCCAGGCGTACCGCAAGGTTTGTGAAGTATATAAGTGTTTATTTACTACAAACATGTGTTCTACGCAGTTCTAAACCTAATAAATAAAAAATGTAGTTATTTGCTCTTATAAAAACTTCATTCCATAACAATATCTTTCAAAAACTTATGATTTCTGACGGAAGGCCGCTATGTTCTCTACGATTTTTCTGTAATCATTGTGCTTCTGAAGCGAGATCCTTGAGTCCCTGCAACAATTAGTATAATTAACAAATTGCGTTCAAAATCAAAATTATTAGCTATAAAAAGTTCTGTAAACCCGAAATTGTATACAAAACAAGCACTAGAAGTACATTATTCGATCGACGAGATAAACATTGACTTAAATGAAAACAAGAAGATCACATTCAATAGTCTAGAATCATCCGGGGTCGAGGTTGGATGATGTTATGTAGCAAAACATCCGTTTTTTGCGATTGTTAGTAATACTTTTTTTACCACGTTATTGAAATCATTCAAATTTTGGGGCGTGGTTCAAAGCGGGCATGATTACCAATAATAATACAAGTTATTTAAACTGTATATTATACTAGTTAAAGGTGCATAAACTACTAGTAGGTAGTTTATGTACCTTTAAGCAATGGAGAGGGGTATGCTCGGAGTTTTCCTGCGAGATCGAGTCAGAAATGAGGAGATACGCAGGCAAACCAGGGCCACCGACATAGCCCACAGGATTGCCAAACTTAAGTGGCAGTAGGCAGAGCACATAGCGCGCAGGACCGAGGCAGAAAAGTCCTTGAGTGGCGACCGCTTCCCGGGAAACGCATTGTTGGTAGGCCTCCTACACGGTGGACCGATGACCTGTTTACGGTCGCTGGAAAACGATGGATGCGGGCGGCCCAGGACCGGCCCTTGTGGAAGGCGTTGTTATCCTTGGGGAAGGCCTATATCCAGCAGTGGACGTCTTTTGGCTGAAATGATGAGGTACCTATAATCTTGTTTCTTTAATAAATTTATTTTCGATTCTTACTTTAATATGTAAATGCTTGTCTTCTCCAGGCTCCACCAGGCCTTCATCTTCAGGCTCAAAGTATATGCCATCACGTAGATTTGTACGGTCTCCTTCCACTTTACTCAGCTTTAGTCCAGCTTCAGGTACTCGGCCGCGTATTATGTCAAATAAATCTACTCCCGATACTTCATATACTGCCGTGTCTTTACATGCAACATATTGCAGGAGAATTACAATTGACAATACTAGTAGCCACTTCATCATCATCAACAGGTTGTGAAGCAAGGATAATATTAACAGAAATGTTTTTTATAACCACATCATCTCGTATTTATAAGATTGCCACAAGAATTTCTGGTATTACACTTTTTGCTACGGTCCAAGACAAAAAGTTTAAAATAGTCCACGTTTTATACACTATTTAAATCAGCGCTAAGCAGATATTATTTATTCATTACAAGAAGAATGAGCTTAAGCATAATAAGCTTACTAACCCATAAGTTAGTCATAAACTAAATCATCTATTAAAATTGAGACAATCCGAAACTTAAAATTAATTTATTTCATCATATTTATTTGAAGAAGCTACTTCAAAATAAAGCCTTCAATATGAATTCGCACATGATTTGGTTGGTAAAACAAAGAGATATATAAATTGAAACACAATAAATGTTACTCGTTTATTATTAGTTTGGTTGTCTTACAAGTGGTTTGGCCGCTCATCGGGGATTCCATCTATTTAGCAGACAAAGGCATCATCTTCGTATGCTGAAGATCACGCCTATTTTAATAGGGTTGGTACTTCAAAACTTGCATACAATAGATTTTTTATTAAATAATATTTGTCAGATATCAAGTTAAGGAATATTTTAGGATTTTAGTACGTAATGAGTATATCGTATACTTTAACGTCGATGTAACATGTGGGTTCTACTAATATTTCTTCTCCCCAGACACCACTTAATTAATCAAGTAGGATGATTTGAGTGGTTTCTGGATTGAACAAATGAGGGTAGGCACGGGTATTGTGGATACGCGCTCAAGTCCCACACAGCCTAACCGTCTCCACAGTAGTCGGATTTGACCATGAGAAAAAAAAACGACGCCACAAGAGTTTAAAAGTCGATCAATTGGTGTCTTAAAATTACAATTTAATAAAAGAGCTGCAGTATGAATTGATTTATTTTAATGGTGCTAAATTAACTATTCTACCATCCTTACAAATAAGTCTATAATAACACATATCTGCTACAAGTCGCGTAATTTTATTTCATAATCTAATACATACGTAGATAGACGCAAAAAATTAAAATTGATGTGTTTCACGGTGATTCCACAGTTCCGTAATAAAACGGTTTTTCCATTGTACCTATCTAGACATTTGAATAAAAACTTTATTGTTTACTGCATGAATTCGTTATCTGGATGACTCGACTGACTTCTATATTTAAATGATTGAAGTTTTATTGAAGATGAGGCTGCCTCTAAATGTCTAGGGGTCATAGAAACGGTACTTCATCTGAAAAAAAAGTTATCAGAATGTCACAGAATTTAAAAATAGAGGAAAAAGTTGTTACTATACCCTGTACAAGATAAACTGATCGATTTGACAGACGGGCTAGTGATGGGAAACAGATAATATCTAGTAGTCCAAAAATAACGTTTTAAAATACGTGACACCTGTACTGTTGTAACTGTGACAAGATGGTGTAAGTGATTTTTTCTACACTTTTTATGACAATATTCGAATAAAAAACATTTTCATTTTGAAATAAAATTCGTAGGCTTTGGCACTTTGAAATTTAACACTTTTACAATTTGGACTACTAGATAATATCTGCTTCCCATCACTGTTCGTCATTGCAAAGTAAAGGTATGATTCCGAACTACGCTGCACGCAGCAGTGCTACCGCGGCACTACTGGTCCCCATTGCCGCGACATAGTTCGGAATCATACCTTTATGTCGAAGAGAAAAATTGACATCTGTCAAGTCGATCAAGCTATCTTGTACAGGGTATAGTTTACGTAATCAGCACTTATGCCATAAAACAGAATACTGAAGCAAGAGTAATAACAAGAACAATAATGAATATCATTAAGTTTCAAGAAAGAATTGTGGAAAAACATCTTCCAACAAAACAAGTATAACATGATATAAGTATATCTGGTTTTCGGAAACAAGTCTAAACAAGTGCCGGAAAAACACTGTTCAACCTTGAGCTCGGAGATCGGATAAGTAAACCAACTTAATTACGATTGATGTTAATTAAAATAATCCTAAACTTTAAGTTTAATAAAGCATAGCAAGAAACAACAAAATGTTTTTACTATTTTGTAAATAACAAAGTCGTCAATTGAAAACACTGCAATCAAGATCTCTTTAAAATAATACTAGGGGCACACTGAAAGTTTTCCACCGCTGTCATTCTTTATTTATTTGAATTTCAAATGAAATATTTTTTAGAGATGAAGAAGCTGTTTAAATAGCGATTGGTGGGAAAAGTAGACATTAATTATGGTTTATCGCAATTCAAAGTTCGTAGCAGAGAAAAGCATTTTTTTATGCTTTTAAAAAGGGCCTTTCTCTGCAACAGTGTGCCTCTCGACTGCTAAATGCTTTTGTAAGGGAAGTACCTCAGTATTGTGCTACACACTAAAGAAAAGGTAAAGGTTAAGCGGCCTACCGAAGAAAACAGAGAGACTAACAGAGGGATTAGTGCCATGAGCGTGACTAAAAAAATCACACGACGAAATGTTAAGAAACACCAGACACCAGAGGACCACTGACATTCAAATGCAACTTATGACATCGCCACGGGAGGTGAAACGTCGATTTATTGCTATGAACTGCAGAAAAAGCAGAATGCTGAATGGAGAATGGGTGTTTAAAATCGAACACAGACTAACACGATTGAGACAGACGGTAAACGTCACTAAGAAAATAATTGCATTTTTTCTCGCTATTTGCATGTTTCCACTTGCAGTCAAAGAAGTGTTAATGGTGACTGGTGTACCACCATTTCCTCGTCCATTTGAGCAGGTTTCAGAGAAGCGAATGAGAAGTTATATCAAACCACGTCATGAAAAACCAAAAAAAATACTACTAGGACTAGGTATGGTAATTTTTTTTCCGAAATATCATACATTTTATGCGAGGTGCCGCTTTTACTAACGCAGGAAAAATGACATCAGATCTGGTATTTTATTTTACAATAATGGTTTGACCGCAAACGTGTTTAAAATGCCAAGGTGAGCAAAATAAATGTATTTTCTTATAACTTGTTTCGATTAATGATGCGCAAGACTTTCAGTTTGCCCTACGTATATCATTAGAACTTTTAAAGGAACGAGTTAATTTTAAAGCCCAAAAGTCGTAAGTCAACTTTTTAACAAGTTATAATATAAACCAAATTAGCTATATAAAGTACCATATGGAATAGTCCATAAAGTACTTTAGATAGCTAATTTTAATAGGATATGGATAGATAGATGATGGATTGATAACTTTTTATTTTACAACACTTTGCAATTTACAATAGTATATATTTTTAAACGACTTGTACAATGTGCGGCCTTATCGATAAAGAGCACAACGACAAAGAAAGAAAGAAAAAGAATTTACTACAAATGTAAGGCTAGAAGGTAGTTGAAAGGTGTAATAAGTACCTTGGGTGGTAGCAGCTCTGTTGCTAGTGTGTATTCCTGCGTAGAAAGTGTGTTAGGTAAGACGCTAGTAGGTTTGATTACAAACTGAGGAGGCCCGGTTGATGTATATGTTGCCAAGGAGTCGTACACTCTTGTTGGACGTATAGGTTCGGCTGTATATTGCACAGGTTGGTCTGGTAATGGAAAAACTGTCCAGCCTTTGGCTACGCACAATGTAACTAGTAAAATGATCAAATACTTAAACATGGTTCCGAATTCTGTATCAAGCGAACTCGTTAAACGTCCGAACCGAATCAGATGAGTTGTATCTGATTTACACAAGTGTCCATGTTGAGATGAAATTTGCAAAAAAATTGCTATCGAGCATAGAACTCGTTCAACCGGAACTGTTGTCGTTTATATGTATTCAGAGTAGCGTTATGAACTTTGCATCATTTTGTTAGAATATTTTAAGAATAGAATTATCATGAAATATTTTAATTTGTAATATTCCGAAGGAAGATCAGGTCAACAATACCCTCATATATTGAGCTTAGTCATATGAAAGTGTAGAGTAGAGTAAGACTTATGACAGGCGTAACTAGCGAAAAACAGTAAGTAGTTAATTGCAACTCCAACGGGAAAGCAGGGTTCACCCATATCACCTGGAAACGATAACGTCCAGCACGGTACGCTTCCAGCGATCATTCTTACCACGCACGTGCAGACTCTGGAATGAACTACCTGCGGCGGTGTTTCCCGAGCGCTACGACATGTCCTCCTTTAGACGAGGTTTAAAAAGAGCACTCACTTCACGGTAGGCAACGGCTTGGCTGTGCCCCTGGCACTGCCAAAGTATATGGGCGGCGGCTTACACTTACCATCAGGTGGGCTGCCAGCTCGTTTGCCTCTAAGGGCAATAAAAAAAATGGGGTGTTTGGTGTGAAGGGATTTGTCTGCTGAAATGGAGGTTATCATAGCTGAGGTAACAAGTAGTAACTTAGGCTACTTTTATTGACACCCCCGGCTTTTCAGGAGCCCACAGCTATAGAATTTTGCACATTCTGGTCGTAAACTTAGGCGGCTTTTCAATTTTTTTAGTCTTTTTCGCGTGAATGTAAGTTTTAATAAGTTATCGTAAAATTCTGCAAACTGAACAATATTGTTTTTGTTAAATATCACGCGGACGTACTCGCGCGTAACAGTTAGTTTATTTATAATATCCGTAAAAGTCATATAATGGAGACAACATAACTGTTCTAACACAATTTCTTTACATCAATCAGGTTTTTAAATAGTTCTGTCGAATATATCTATGTAATGAATTGTCTCTTCCAAGTTCTAATAAGTCACCACAATGTCTTTCAGTATTCATACTGTGTCTTGGTGACAGCTCAAATGTTCGTGGCAGGTATTCCTTATGACATCCATAGTCCAAATTTAAACGTCGTTTATAGTCTATTCTAGTACCAGTGGTTGTTAATGGTAATGATTTTAGAATATTGAACGGCTTAGTTCCAATGGAATCGTCCTTTGTTTCATATTTTATAAGGAAATTGTCTATGCTATACACGGCTTTTACTATACAAAGCTCAGGTCCGTCCTCATACAGAGTACTGTTCCTATCTCTAGGCAGGGGCGCCCAAGTACCAGCTTGACCCACTCGACTCCATCCAACCCCAGGGCAGTTCGCATTGTCGACGATCCCTTACTCACAGTCGGATTAGACTCCCTTGGTCTACGTAGAAACGTTGAAATTAGAAGGATTTCGTTCTGCAGATTGAAGAAGAGGTTTGGAGAGATAAGCATTCTTGTAGTACTAACTTATTCAATCAGCATCCCCTAATTTAATTGAGGAAAGTTAGCCTAATCATCTACGCTAATTAGGGCGGAAGATTTCCCTCACTTGCGGTTAGTTTCTCTACATAGCTTGAATTGTAGTCGCTTCTAAGAAAAGCCACAAGATTATTAGATATACCAATTCTGAATTATTGTGAATTTCGGATTGAATTGTTCACAAACTCGATATAAACCCTGTGCCAACCCGTCTTGCCAGCATGGTACAGTAGACTAATTTCCCTCCTTGAATATGGAACAGACCTAACCATTCATTCATTCAGAGAGTCATTTATAGCGTAAAATAATGATGATCATTCTGAATAATATGGGTTATTTTACAATGGAAACTCTGATCAGAAATTGGTCAAAGGGGATCTTGGACTGCCTCGTTCGTCTACAGGTTGGATGTGGCGCTTTTGGATCACGGGGTCCCGGGTTACAGGGGTCCCGTGCGATACAGGTTATAACCAACTCCAGGGGTTACGTTTTTTATAAAGTTAAGGTCAAGTCAATGTAATTGTAGATGCATGTAGCTGGAGAACTTTAAGTTCTCTCTAGCCGTTTATGATGACCTTATGTATAAGTCTTTAGTCGCATCTTTAAGCTAAATATAGCAACCTAATCACAATAACAATAAAAAAGCGGCAGGTTTGAGACCAGTTTAAGTATTATAATGTGATTCACTTGTTTATCTGGACTTTAACAGTTTTATATTTTCACGAATATTATAAGTCCATACGCAAATTTCTTTATTAATATTTTAACATACATTACCATATACATACTATATATAGTTAGGCTGTATTAATTGGTGAAAAGTTTGTCTGTCTGTGTATAAGGTAGGAATATTGTTTGTACCAATCTACAATGCGTCTAAATAAAATGTTGGTATATAGATGTGTGCCTAAGGGAAGACCTTACATTTTCATCATTTGTCAATGTACGAGTATGAGTACTACTACTCATCCCATAGATGACCCATTGATGAGTCGGGCCTCCTCCAGTTAAATGGAGGGCAATTAGCCTTTTGCGCCACCATGTCATGCCACACGGGTTGGCACAGGGTTTTGTATCAAGTTTTCCTTCTCTTGCGGCTAGGTTATCGGCCTTGTCATTGTCGGCGGTTACGACACCCTCAGGATGGAATAGGGTGGTGACTCTACGTTTTCTAAATCCGTCACCACACGGAAAGTTTGAATAGCACTATAGCAGTGTGCTTTAAAAACCCTGTTCAAAGACAGGGTTGAGCAATTATTTATGCAAGCCAGGAGACCACGTCGCTCTTGAAACGCTTGATAGATTAAGGCCTCCAGAGATGCCCGTGGAGATACAGTCGGCACCCACGGGGCAGCAAGCGCGGGACGGGGATGTTTAGTGGGTATGCCTCTAAACATGTGGAGGAGTGGAGACTCCTCCACATGTTGAGGAGGAGGAGGAGAGA
This sequence comes from Clostera curtula, assembly GCA_905475355.2. NCBI lineage: Eukaryota > Metazoa > Arthropoda > Insecta > Lepidoptera > Notodontidae > Clostera > Clostera curtula. The sequence goes on from FR997795.1 coordinate 16,609,314, forward strand.
ATGGTGATATGATGGCCATCCCCAGGCCGGCGGGGTTAGTCCATAAAGGATACTACCCCGGGCAAAAAAAAAGTCTGTTACAAAGCCGTGTGATATTGGGAGAATTATCTTAAATTTAAAGTGGCATTATAATATACGTAAAGCGATGCTCACTAAATACTAACTGTCATATTATTTTATCTGTGCTCTAAGCTAAATGAACCATATTATTTTGCAGGTCAACTGGAAGGATTGTTACTTGATTGGTGTGTGTACATAAATAAATTAATAAAATTGCTGTGTATTGAATGTCCGCCTGCTGTAAAGGTCTGAGCAAAACGATTGAAGAAACTTAAGGCGTTTGTTAAACCTTATGATCACCAAATGCAGCACACCACCCAAAAATGATCCTAAGTGGCTGCGTGCTGGCGTGTGCTATTCTATAAGGTGGAGGACTCCCCGTGTGGAGACGGGGCAGAATATTACACATCCCCACCGCACGCTGGGAAAAAACGCGTGTTGTAAAAGTCAACAAAACCCAGAAAGCTTTGGTGGTAGGATATAATGGTCAGTAGGTAATACCCTCACATCTAAGATTAAAAAAAAATGGGTAGAGTAGCCGTCCGACCCGCTGATTAATGGTAAAGAGTAAATGTCCAAAGTGTTCAGATGAGATAATTTGAATAAATATTTGTTTGATATTTGATAGAAAATAGCGAGTTTGGTGAGAGTGCTGAGTAGTTAGAATGCCACTCCGTATGACGGGTTTAGAATACACAGTATCACCGCCCTATTCTATCTTGCGGGTTTCGTAAGAGCTGACAAAAGGAAATGAAACGGCCGATAACCTACCCGCAAGAAGACTACTACTACTATTGAGCCCACAAATGCTCCTTTACCAAGCCGCGCCTCCTTCAATTAAATGAAAGGTAATTTGTAGCTGGTTTAGGCAAATAATCACCGGTTGTTCCACTAAATGTGCAGCTGGTGATTTGGTTCCGATCCCATTAAAATGGAGAAAAAGCTATAAAGAAGGCGAGATTGTTAGCTTAGGTTAGACTTTTAACGTGAATTTTCCGAGTACAAAGTACTTTCGAGTTTTTATAGCAATATATTTATGCGTAAGATTTAAACTACACAATGTCACCTACCCATACTATTCTGTGGGTGTCGTAAAAAGTGACTAAAGGAAGCCGCTAGAAAAGTCTAGATACCAACCCGTAAATTTCTAATTAAAATTTCGCTACGACATGTCCTCCTTTAGACGAGGTTTAAAAAGAGCACTCACTTCACGGTAGGCAACGGCTTGGCTGTGCCCCTGGCACTGCCAAAGTATATGGGCGGCGGCTTACACTTACCATCAGGTGGGCTGCCAGCTCGTTTGCCTCTAAGGGCAATAAAAAAAATGGGGTGTTTGGTGTGAAGGGATTTGTCTGCTGAAATGGAGGTTATCATAGCTGAGGTAACAAGTAGTAACTTAGGCTACTTTTATTGACACCCCCGGCTTTTCAGGAGCCCACAGCTATAGAATTTTGCACATTCTGGTCGTAAACTTAGGCGGCTTTTCAATTTTTTTAGTCTTTTTCGCGTGAATGTAAGTTTTAATAAGTTATCGTAAAATTCTGCAAACTGAACAATATTGTTTTTGTTAAATATCACGCGGACGTACTCGCGCGTAACAGTTAGTTTATTTATAATATCCGTAAAAGTCATATAATGGAGACAACATAACTGTTCTAACACAATTTCTTTACATCAATCAGGTTTTTAAATAGTTCTGTCGAATATATCTATGTAATGAATTGTCTCTTCCAAGTTCTAATAAGTCACCACAATGTCTTTCAGTATTCATACTGTGTCTTGGTGACAGCTCAAATGTTCGTGGCAGGTATTCCTTATGACATCCATAGTCCAAATTTAAACGTCGTTTATAGTCTATTCTAGTACCAGTGGTTGTTAATGGTAATGATTTTAGAATATTGAACGGCTTAGTTCCAATGGAATCGTCCTTTGTTTCATATTTTATAAGGAAATTGTCTATGCTATACACGGCTTTTACTATACAAAGCTCAGGTCCGTCCTCATACAGAGTACTGTTCCTATCTCTAGGCAGGGGCGCCCAAGTACCAGCTTGACCCACTCGACTCCATCCAACCCCAGGGCAGTTCGCATTGTCGACGATCCCTTACTCACAGTCGGATTAGACTCCCTTGGTCTACGTAGAAACGTTGAAATTAGAAGGATTTCGTTCTGCAGATTGAAGAAGAGGTTTGGAGAGATAAGCATTCTTGTAGTACTAACTTATTCAATCAGCATCCCCTAATTTAATTGAGGAAAGTTAGCCTAATCATCTACGCTAATTAGGGCGGAAGATTTCCCTCACTTGCGGTTAGTTTCTCTACATAGCTTGAATTGTAGTCGCTTCTAAGAAAAGCCACAAGATTATTAGATATACCAATTCTGAATTATTGTGAATTTCGGATTGAATTGTTCACAAACTCGATATAAACCCTGTGCCAACCCGTCTTGCCAGCATGGTACAGTAGACTAATTTCCCTCCTTGAATATGGAACAGACCTAACCATTCATTCATTCAGAGAGTCATTTATAGCGTAAAATAATGATGATCATTCTGAATAATATGGGTTATTTTACAATGGAAACTCTGATCAGAAATTGGTCAAAGGGGATCTTGGACTGCCTCGTTCGTCTACAGGTTGGATGTGGCGCTTTTGGATCACGGGGTCCCGGGTTACAGGGGTCCCGTGCGATACAGGTTATAACCAACTCCAGGGGTTACGTTTTTTATAAAGTTAAGGTCAAGTCAATGTAATTGTAGATGCATGTAGCTGGAGAACTTTAAGTTCTCTCTAGCCGTTTATGATGACCTTATGTATAAGTCTTTAGTCGCATCTTTAAGCTAAATATAGCAACCTAATCACAATAACAATAAAAAAGCGGCAGGTTTGAGACCAGTTTAAGTATTATAATGTGATTCACTTGTTTATCTGGACTTTAACAGTTTTATATTTTCACGAATATTATAAGTCCATACGCAAATTTCTTTATTAATATTTTAACATACATTACCATATACATACTATATATAGTTAGGCTGTATTAATTGGTGAAAAGTTTGTCTGTCTGTGTATAAGGTAGGAATATTGTTTGTACCAATCTACAATGCGTCTAAATAAAATGTTGGTATATAGATGTGTGCCTAAGGGAAGACCTTACATTTTCATCATTTGTCAATGTACGAGTATGAGTACTACTACTCATCCCATAGATGACCCATTGATGAGTCGGGCCTCCTCCAGTTAAATGGAGGGCAATTAGCCTTTTGCGCCACCATGTCATGCCACACGGGTTGGCACAGGGTTTTGTATCAAGTTTTCCTTCTCTTGCGGCTAGGTTATCGGCCTTGTCATTGTCGGCGGTTACGACACCCTCAGGATGGAATAGGGTGGTGACTCTACGTTTTCTAAATCCGTCACCACACGGAAAGTTTGAATAGCACTATAGCAGTGTGCTTTAAAAACCCTGTTCAAAGACAGGGTTGAGCAATTATTTATGCAAGCCAGGAGACCACGTCGCTCTTGAAACGCTTGATAGATTAAGGCCTCCAGAGATGCCCGTGGAGATACAGTCGGCACCCACGGGGCAGCAAGCGCGGGACGGGGATGTTTAGTGGGTATGCCTCTAAACATGTGGAGGAGTGGAGACTCCTCCACATGTTGAGGAGGAGGAGGAGAGAATGGTGATATGATGGCCATCCCCAGGCCGGCGGGGTTAGTCCATAAAGGATACTACCCCGGGCAAAAAAAAAGTCTGTTACAAAGCCGTGTGATATTGGGAGAATTATCTTAAATTTAAAGTGGCATTATAATATACGTAAAGCGATGCTCACTAAATACTAACTGTCATATTATTTTATCTGTGCTCTAAGCTAAATGAACCATATTATTTTGCAGGTCAACTGGAAGGATTGTTACTTGATTGGTGTGTGTACATAAATAAATTAATAAAATTGCTGTGTATTGAATGTCCGCCTGCTGTAAAGGTCTGAGCAAAACGATTGAAGAAACTTAAGGCGTTTGTTAAACCTTATGATCACCAAATGCAGCACACCACCCAAAAATGATCCTAAGTGGCTGCGTGCTGGCGTGTGCTATTCTATAAGGTGGAGGACTCCCCGTGTGGAGACGGGGCAGAATATTACACATCCCCACCGCACGCTGGGAAAAAACGCGTGTTGTAAAAGTCAACAAAACCCAGAAAGCTTTGGTGGTAGGATATAATGGTCAGTAGGTAATACCCTCACATCTAAGATTAAAAAAAAATGGGTAGAGTAGCCGTCCGACCCGCTGATTAATGGTAAAGAGTAAATGTCCAAAGTGTTCAGATGAGATAATTTGAATAAATATTTGTTTGATATTTGATAGAAAATAGCGAGTTTGGTGAGAGTGCTGAGTAGTTAGAATGCCACTCCGTATGACGGGTTTAGAATACACAGTATCACCGCCCTATTCTATCTTGCGGGTTTCGTAAGAGCTGACAAAAGGAAATGAAACGGCCGATAACCTACCCGCAAGAAGACTACTACTACTATTGAGCCCACAAATGCTCCTTTACCAAGCCGCGCCTCCTTCAATTAAATGAAAGGTAATTTGTAGCTGGTTTAGGCAAATAATCACCGGTTGTTCCACTAAATGTGCAGCTGGTGATTTGGTTCCGATCCCATTAAAATGGAGAAAAAGCTATAAAGAAGGCGAGATTGTTAGCTTAGGTTAGACTTTTAACGTGAATTTTCCGAGTACAAAGTACTTTCGAGTTTTTATAGCAATATATTTATGCGTAAGATTTAAACTACACAATGTCACCTACCCATACTATTCTGTGGGTGTCGTAAAAAGTGACTAAAGGAAGCCGCTAGAAAAGTCTAGATACCAACCCGTAAATTTCCCTCCATAAATTAGGAGACCTGACTCAGAAGTGGGTCATTTATACGCAAAAATGATGATAGTATTTCGAAAAAAAATTTGGGTTAACTAATACACATTTGATGAATCAGAATTACCTATTTTAATTTATTACACATAAACTGTATTAACAAACAACTTAAAGTAGGTATAAATTAATAAATAAACACAGTCCATCATCCAATAACTTAAAACTAAGCTCTACATCCCATTATAGACATGAATTGGATATAACCTATCATAAAGATAAAAAAAAAATACCTTTGTCACCTTGTAAAATTTAAATAAGACCATTCTAAAAAAGTTTATTTTGCGACTCTTTAAGAGTTGTCTATCTCTCCCAATTAAGTCATCTTTTACGCAGTAACTGTTTTAACATTGTAAGTTACATTTTACTTGTAAGTTACTGTTTGTTTTAACATTGTAAGTTATGATGACGTAATTGGCAAAGCAAAGCCTTAGAGCAGTAACGAAAACATCCAATATTGTTTATTTGGATTCTGTGTGAAACATTTCAGGAAAACCAATGTCACGTTGGCCACCAGTTGGCGACGTGAATGTCACTTGAGAAATGAGCACAGATAATCCAAGAAACTGTGACAAGTGACTGATACACTGAGATAGTAGTTTTTTTATTTACTGGAACCAATGTTTAAAAACAAACTAAGGTTTGAATCTTGATTCGATATCTATCTCGTACGAGTAGTTCAAAATATAAAAACTTCTTAAACACTGAACTATGCTCTCTCTTCGATTGGCTATAGGATACCTAGGCACCCTATAGAGGTCTCCCTATCAGAAGTGTTTAATGAAGTGAAAACTCATTTAAAATACTTCTGTTGAGGAGGAAATACTTAAAAAATGGATCGAAAAGTCTAAATAAATGATATGTTTTTCGGTAAATAATTAATGAATTATTATATTGTCTGGAAGAAATCGCCTTGTGCGATAAGACCGCCCATTGTACATTTCTTTATTGTATTTCTCTGTTGCCATGTTAACTTTGAATATTATTGGTGTACAATAAAGAGTATTCTATTCTATAAAAAAAAGAACTACATGAAAGTGTAATTTTTCGTTTTCATGTAAAATTTTCGTAAAGTTAATGTACATGAATGAGGAGGTATATGTCATTATCAGTTATTTTTCATTTACATAAAGTTATTTAATGACTACTAATTACAGTACTCGAATATTTTTCAATAAATACAAAAAACAAGTATTATAACAACTATTGCGTAGATTGTCAAATAAAGCTTAACTTAATGACAAAATTATGTTGCGTATTTAGTTACAAAAGTTGTTTAACATTTTCGTAATGTTGTCGCGATGTTTCACAATCTCCGTCAAATTTGATAATGCATAATTTATAAATATGATCGAGGGCTTTTCGATATTAGCACCATCGCATGCAAAATTAAAAACCCATTTCATAAGAAGCAATAAATTATCTTTTAAAAACATTGCAGCATGAACCATGCGTGCTTATGAATATCTGTATCTATATTTCACTAGAATTAAAAATTGGCACTAGTTTAAGAAAAATAACCAATGAAAAACTACAGCAACTTGAAGTGGCAGCTTTAATTTCACGTTTCAGGCCCTGACTTTAAATAGTTGTTTAAAAGTTATTTTTCGCTTTTTAGTGCTGTTGTTGTCAATTAGCAATCATATTTTTTTTATTGACATCTACAACTCTCTTGGGATGATCTTTAAAACACACTAACAAAGGGCGCAGAATGGTACCATTAAACAAAATGACTGAAAATTTCACTTCTCTGCTTTCAATCACACGTAAGTATCTATTTTACTATTCCACTAATTGGAAACAAGGACCGCCAAAAAATCGTCTCTACTCCTAGGCGCTTGACCAGCTTTCCCTGATCTGAAAGCTGCAGCTCCCACGCTGTTGCCCCGTCCAACAAAGTTCGGGAAGGAGGGGAAGTTCGGTACCCCCCTATGCCTCACGTCGAGAAGGCCATCGCCAAAGTACTGGAATATAAAAAAGACATTAAACTGAGACGGTGTGATGGGGAGAATCTCTGTGATATTTGACTTTAAAGTTTCTCAAAATGAGGTTTGTGTGGTTTGGAACATTTTTGCTTAAATCGGTCCCATTGTCCTTCGCAGAAAGATAGGCCATATCTGAAATAGGTAGCGTAAATGATACATAGGATAATAAAATAAAACATAAGTATACGCAATGAGCCTTTTATGTACGAGTAAATTTATATCTCGTAGCGGTTAGGACTTTGTTAATTACTCATCAAGAATTATATTACCTGTTCTTCCAAAAAATGGAGATGAAGTGTCGTAATCGGTAGGCTTTGTTCGTTTAAAATTATCATATGTTCATGGTCTATACATACTTCAATATTTAACATGACTTGAGTTTCGTTGGACAAATTGACGCAAATATCGTCGCCAAAGGTACGCAGCATCCTAATTATTATGCATCAGCCATCAAAAGAAACGTCTTTCATTGCCTGAGAATAAAGCTGAAGATATCTAAAACATATTCGACCAATTTTTTTTTGGTCTCGCTGGATATCTTCTTCTTGAATACCGGTGACCCTTCTGGGTGGAGTCAGCGGTTATATGGGACGCGGAACACTCGACTACCCACTAAAACCCTAGCGGTGTACTCTCACACGCCTCGTTTGGGACACCACAGGTTTGCAAGGACGCATTCTATATGGCGCCCCAACGGGTTACAACTAAATGGGACGCCCTTGGTTAATGAGGTTTGTGCTGATGGTGGGTCCCCCAACCCAGGACCGGCCTCTAAGGTGAGGGTAGGAGGTGGGCGTAACGTCAGATATTTCAAGTTATATACTAAACTCGATTTGGATAAAAATCCTTTGAAACAAAATTGTATTTTGGAATTAAACCAGGCGTCTTCGAGTAAATCGGTGAATAAAAATATTCGTAAAAAGTTGTACTAACATCAGATTCTTGGAATGGACTGAGAGAGTTAAAACCGAAAGCAGAAGAGGCGCTCTGGCTGCCGAAGTTCCCTCCCAAGGAGGCAGCAGCAGACTGTGCACCCGACACTGAGCCACCCGCGCCGCCAAATGAACCTGCTTGGCTGCTCGCCTGACTTCCACTGAATCCGCTGAAATGAGGAGGAAAACGTCTATTAAGTATTATGCTTTTTAAACTAAAACAAAAAAATAATCATCTGTTCTAAAATGTTCATCTGTCCACGGTGTCGTATCTTCTACAAACATGGGATTTTGATGCGGTTCTTTATCACGTGTTTTAATCTAGATTAGTGTATGAAGATAGGTACATCCCTCATCCAGTTATCCATGTGGTTCCCACTCCATCTTCAGAGTGTCGTAATTGACGAATAATGGAAATGACAAGGCCGATACCCTAGGCGCAAGAGAAGGAAAACCCGTCTGGCCAGCGTGGCACACTAGAAAAGCCCCGACTCAATACTAGGTCTTCTTCTTCTTCATTTAAATGTTATGGCTTCCATCCAATACTAGGTCATCTCTAGTCTCAAGATAATATATTCATCTTTAAAATCTCAATTTAGTTTTTAGGTTAGGTTTTATGTTATGTTAGTTCGGTTTCACGATGTATGCAAATAAATAGCGCCACTAATTGGGGAATAAACGAAGTTGTTAGTTAGGTATCTCTATTGTTAGTTGACTAGGTGTAATAGTAAAGATCCGTTTGCATTACCAAGTATCAATCAAATTATAAAATTGATCTCTAAATGTCAGTATCGGTTTGAATATACCTCTGTTTTTGTGACTGTCTATTGGTATTTATGTTAGATTTGATCCCGGATCTTTTGGTTCTCTAAATAGATTCTAGTGGTATTGATATAAAAAGAAAACTAACTGGCATTGCCTTGGTACTCCACTATGTTGAGGGTAAATTAGTATATCTAACCTAGGTTTCATATCATCATCATCATCATCAGCCCACATACGTCCACCGCTGGACATAGGCCTCCCCTAATGAGCGCCATAGCGCCCTGTCTTCAGCTTGACGCATCCAGCTGCTGCCCGCAACCTTTCGCAGATCGTCGCTCCATCTAGCAAAGGGCCGTCCCACACTACGCTTGCCGATTCGCGGTCTCCACTCAAGAACTCGTCTACCCCGGGGTTGTCGGTTCTTCTACAGATATGACCAGCCCACTGCCACTTCAGTTTGCTAATTCTCTGAGTTATGTCGGTGACTTTGGATCTTTCTCGGATAATCTCATTACGGAGCCTATATTTGAGAAACTCCAAACATAGCATAGGTTTCATATCAACCAGGATCAAATCCAGTGATCCTCGGTCCTGAAATACGTGTATGAAAATATAAACAAAAGTAAAATGTAATTAAAAAATAAGTTGATTGTTTGATATGGTCTAATTCATAGAATAGAAAAATGCTGTATTGTTTGCTAGCGACCCGCCCCGGCTTCGCACGGGTGCAATTATGCATGTATTATATAAATAAAACTTCCTCTTGAATCACTCTATCTACTAAAAAAAAAACGCTTCAAAATCCGTTGCGTAGTTTTCGGTAAATAAATCCAGTAAAAAGTATTTAAATTTAATGTGTGGTAATCTCGAAAACATTATACTCGTAACTTTTCATAGCTCTGCTCAAAGTTACATAAACCAAATGAATGGAAAATTTGGTCTACCTACATAATAAAGTATGTGTGGTTAGCAATGATGTTACAAGTAAAAACCTTTTATTTGTAACATCATTGGTGGTTAGAGTACCTACTTTCCACGTATTTATCCACCTGGATCAATAACAGCTACGTGTGAAGGTAGCTCATGTTTTTCATCGTATTTGTTTATATATATGCCATGTGACAGTTATTTGTTTTTAAAGAATTATTATTTTAAGAGGTTATTATAATGTATTTATATTAACTATTGAAACTCTTTTGTCCTTACAACTATTTCTCAGTTCACACGTGACCCACTGCCGTGTCAGGCCGGGCCTGCTTCGGCTAGGTGATCTGTCTCTTGCGTTCCTTTAGTCGCCTCTTACGACACTCTCAGACTGAAGTGAATTGGTGATATTGTGTAGTCTAAACCAGACTTTTTATAGTCCACTAGCTGTACCCTGCAGGCGTTGCTACACCACTAACAAAAATAAATTTTATATAATATTTTAATAATATTTTTTTTGTTCAGAACTCTTCGTGGCCTCGTGCACTACCCTATGCTCATGACATAATCAAATGCATAGTTTACGATTCTTTAAAGGATATACAGACAATCATTTATTTTTTTGTATAAGATATTTTAGGCAAGTGAGAAGGCTGTTTTGATTACAAAGTATTAAATTATATTAACGATGTTTCCAATTTTTATCGTTATTTAAACCCCAACGTTTCAGACTCTTTGCAGTGTCTGTGGTCACGACTAAAATGTTCGGATTTAAAAAAATACGGTCAGAAGCACCTTTAAAAAAAATTTACCTACCAAAATAATGGCAATTGCATGTAAATACTATTGCCGTCTGTGTGGTGACGGATTTAGAAAGCTCAGTGTCACCTACCCATACTATCCCGGAAGGAAAATTGTATACAAACCCTGTGCCAATCCGTCTTGCCAGCGTGGTACAGTGAAATTGGAGGAGGCCCGATCAGTAGTGGGTCATGCATGGGCTGAAACGACCATTGCAAATACCGTAGTGTTGCAGTAATAATGTCGAAAAATATTGTGTGCTATGTATATGCTAACATTGACATAAACCATAGGAAACTAGTTTGGCGTGGGGTCTGGTTACGCAAGTATTTAAACAGTATTCTGCTTGGCATCGTATACATTAATAATTACGTGTTTCAATACTGAGCCCATATACAGGGTTGACACGACATAGGGGCATTTTTTTAACTTAAAATATTAACTGCATATACTAGGTATCATTTCCAGGCTCTGTACCAAAAATCAATTAAATTGGAGCAATAGTTTAGCCGCATATGGTTTATTATATTTTTGCCTCATTTGAACATTATGTATCTTTCCTAACAGATGGGTATGCCTAACGCATCGTTTATTAACCTTAGGGGCTGTCCATTAATCACGTGAAGATTTTTTAACATTTTTTAACCCCTCCCTCCCCCTTGGTGATACCTGGTGTATTTTTTTTTGTACCGTTTCGAATTCATACTAATCACATATAGTATACATAGTGTAATTTAATGCCTCTCATATGAACTCTGTATGACCCACGGTTGAGTCGGACCTCCTCCAGTTACATGGAGGAATGGGGTGGTAACACTATGTATTCTAAATCAGTCACCACATGGAAATAAAATCAATAAGATTAATGTATAAACAGGTGTGTCATAGAAACAAAACCATTAAATTGACTGCCTCGTTGGTCTAGTGGTTAGATGTGCCGCCTTTGGATCAACGGGTCCCGGGTTCGATTCCGGGGTCGGGCGAGTGTCTTTGTCTAAACCAGAGGCACTGGCTCGGAGTCTGGGTGTCATTTCTATCTATAATATGTATGTATTTACAAAAAAAAATGTATATAAGTAGTGTATCATCCATCTCGTTACCATAACACAAGCATTAAGTTGTTTAACTTAGGACGAGATGGCGTTGTGTGAAATGTCCAAGGATATTTATTTATTATTATTATTTATTTAAATCGGCACCAAATATTTATCGCGCAGTAGTCTTTATGTTTAGTGATTTTGTTTCCATAATATTGGTGTCGGGGATCAGGGAATCAATGCGAATTGTTGAGTAAACTTTGCTAGCGCGATGTAGGTTTTTCTAGTGTTTCGGCGTAATTCTTCAACATTTTAAGTTGCGGTTCGAGTTTCGTTTCTTTTTGGTCGGCACCAGTCTGATCATCATGATATCATCCCACAAATGACCCACTACTGAGGTCCTACTCCAAATTCATGGTGGGAAATAAGCCACTGTGCGACCCCGGCAAGACAGCTTGGCACGGGGTTTGTATCTATACATATACAGAGCGGAATACCCGCTCACGTAGTTGGATCGGAATGTTCTATTTCGCTCTTTATATTAGGCATTATTAGGCATATAAGGAAGGATATATAATAGAGAGGGTTATGCTCGGAGATTCCCTGCGAGATCGAATCAGAAATGAGGAGATACGCAGGAAAACCAGGGTCACGGACATAGCCCATCGGATTGCTGAAGTGGCAGTGGGCAGGGCACATAGCTCGCAGGACCGACGTCCGATGGAGCAGAAAAGTCCTCGAGTGGCGACAGCGTTCCGGAAGGCGCAGTGCTGTTAGGCCTCCCACACGGTGGACCGACGACCTGGTTAAGGTCGCCGGAAAGCAAAGAAATGATGATGATAATGAATGGCTCTATATTCCACTCAACAAAGAACATGAGACCGAGGAGGTATGGCGAGCCTCCAGTCTGTGGCATCGTAGATGAGCTTAGCACCATCCCATGATCCCACATACGTGGACGCAAGTTAGGTAGCACCCCGGGGATGTTCAGTGAGTGTGCCCCCATTCTGGAGGAGAGTCCCACACTCTCCTCCTCGACACTCCCCGTGGCCAACGGGGATAGTCCATATAGGATTTTTTTCCGGGTGCACAAAAATAAAGATTTTATAACTAGTTTTCCTTCTCCCACGGCTAAGCCCCCTTACGCACTAGCGTTTGAACCGCGCGGTCTGACGCCTTTCCAGTTTAATATGCAACCGCAATGAAACCGCGTTAAGCGGTTGGACCGCTCAAACGAACCGCCTACGCGGAAAAGCGGGAGGCCGCGCGGTTCAATCGCTAGTGCGTAAGTGGGCTTAGTAGTAGTAGTATGTATTCAGGTCATTAACAAGTAGATGGGACTCTTGACAGAAATATGATTCACAGACATCGCAAATATCTAGATTTAATATACCTCTGTTCAGGTTTGCGACTCTGTTTTAGTCTTCTGAACTGTAAAAATATCTTAGTGAAAGGTCACATCTCTCTTAAAAAGAGCATTGTGCTATTGAGATTACTTAAAGACTTCCAGATTACCTTGACGAATATCCGACGACGAATTCTCAATACCAAAAATACATGTCCGGGTGGTGGAGGAATAAACAACTTCTCTGACCTATTGCGTCCTGAGAGTGTCGTACGGGACGATTAAAACAAACAGAGAAATTGGCCAATAATCGAATAAATGTGTAGATGACGTTGGTTTCATTCATAACATGGTAACACATAAGTCGATGTTATAGCTTTCGTTATTTCATAAGAAAAAATAAAACAATAAATAAAACGTGACGCATTGTGTCACATTGAGTCAAATCCGGAATCATATCTATATGCAAAAGGCGCTCGCGACTATAAATGTTGGTTACATTTAGCAATTAAAAAACTATAATACCATAATACAATGCGTCAACGAAGGAAATTGCGTGTTTATTCTTTAGTCGATGTAACTTACATAAAGTACGTAATCACGTCTCGAAAATATTGACCTGCATTCTGTAGCAGTTCCAATTTTAATTCAAATTCTTTGTTTTGCTTCTTGTTGCATTTTTTTAATGATTGGGTGAATTAATTTGAATAAACATTTACTCTAGTTTATATAATAACGTTGTCTTGACATTATGTGGTTCCCCTTCGGCTACTGCCAAGTTAAGCCTCAATGCGAAAGGAAATTATTATCCTATTTAAGCTGGTCAAACGAGTTGGTAGACGACTGCATTCCAAACAGTTTTCGCTCTCGCAGCTGAGTTTTGTGTGTTTTAGTGTGGCGATGGATATACAATACAAAGTGTCATAATCTCATTCCATGCTAAGGGTGTCGTAAGTGTGGAAAAAAGGAAATAATAACGCCGATACTTTGCCGCAAGAGAAGGAAAACTTAAAACGAAACTCTGTACCAACCCGTAATTTATCGCCTGAGTAGTAATAGTTCACCAGTTCCCTCATAATACACTTTCAGGATAGAATAGGTTGGTGTGTAAATCTGATACTAGAAAGTCACAATATTACAGGGTTTAATAAACCGCTCCCACATATTTATTACCTGACCTCTGGTCCCCCAACGCGATGTATTTATTTTTTACTTTTTAAAGGTTATTGTGTCGGGGGATTTTTAATTTTTTTAATTTAATTTTTATTTTATACTTTTTATAGGTACACACTTATTATAATGTAGATTTTGTTAAATTGCACGTGATGCGCTTTCATTTGAGACCCCACTTGATTATATTTGCAGACATTCGGTTATTCTTCCCCACTTTCACCCCCCATAACTTTTAAACGACTTAACCGATTTTCATCAAATATGTCTAAGAACACTCGCCCGTAACTTACCTGACATACAAAAAAAAACTGTATTGAAATCGCTTCATCCGTTCGCGAGCTACGGTGTCACAGACAGACAGACAGACAGACTTATAACACCCCTCTTTTTGCGTCGGGGGTTAAAAATACCCTACAGCCATGAAGTCAGGGCGTAGCGCCAATCAAAAGAATCAGTTCTATGTTTATAATAGAGCAATCGACATTTTTGTAAACCAAAATTTTAAAAACTAACTACCATCTAGTTATCATTATTATTATCCTACATGCTGAATAATTATTGTTCCATTATGTGTCTTCAGTTATTTGTGCTTATTTTTCGAGTTATGATACTTTCGTATTGACCAAAATTTTAAGAAAATGTGTTTTGTAGAGAGAAATTCTGCACGCACTATCAATAGTAGGTACTCGTACTATCCATTACGGCGGTTTATGGTACGCTCTGTATAGTTCGTAGCATTTCTAGATTGTTCTCTAGATTTAGGAGTAGATAGAACATAAGGAATCAATTCCATTATGCTCTCCTTTCACATAGTTCTAAGTATTTTGTTAATTTCAAAAGAGTATTAGGAAATGGTACTTTCATTGTACCGTTGAGCTTGTCAACAGTGAGTTTCTCAATATAAATTTACTTTGCAAATGCCACTCGTTATGTATCTATGTTTCTGTTACACGTTTCTGGACGCAATGTCCTCCTATTTTCAAGATCAAGTTCGCCAAGTTATCGAGGAATTCATAATAGACACGTTAATTTAAATGGCAGTCCGGATATAATCAACAATGGCGTAAAAAAAATCTTCATAAATAAGAACAATTGGATAAAAAGATTCATGTGAAATTAGAAAATAGAAGGATGCACTTCAAATATTAAGATTTTGTGTTGTCTGGGTGAGCGAAATGGAACGCAAGTTTTTTATCTGTTATCCTGAAGCTCGTTGTCGATTAGACTAATTTGTAAACTGTAAGCTGAGTGCCTTATGTAAATATAAAGACACATCATTTCTTCCGCCTTTTTCCCAATTTCATTGGGGTCGACACCGGTCTAACCTGATTTGGTTACGAGTATTTACACGAAGTTATTGCCGTCTGCCCTCCGCGACCTATCCATTAGTAGAAGAACCGGTAATTATATGGTCAGACCAGCTACAATGTAATTACTATTTACTTGTTACGACTGCCATAAAATAGTTCCGAAGCACTTTTGAGTACAAATATTACACACAAATAATGCAAATGAACCATCAGAGCCAGAAATTGCTTAACCTGCATCGATTGCGATACAGTAGCTTAAGAATAAATAAACACTCCATTAAGTCAAATAGGTCACTGACCTTCCGAATCCATTGAAAGAAGATGCCTGGCTCGCCGAGTGTGACGCACTGAAGCCTTCATTGAATCCAAATGAGAAAGACTGAGATGCCGAATGACTCGCTCCCGCTCCGCTAGCACTGCTACTAATACTTGCTGTCAGTCCTCCATTACCCGAAGGAGCTACATTGAATCCACCGCCTACACCAAATCTAGGTTTCACCGGGCTATTCGCTCGTTTCTCACTAGGCAGCAGAGTACTGGGGTCACGCTCCAAATGTTCCAGAACAGGAAGAACAGGAGGTGTTATCACTGGCTCCAACTTCTTCTGCTGCCGTCTCTCATCCGGGAACACGAAGTTCGCAGGCGCCGGCAGCGCGATCTTCAGCACCGAAGCGACACACAAGCACATGTAGATAAACCTCATGATTGGAGACTACGTGTGATCGGCGATGTATCTTGTTTTAATAGGGTCGTGCGAGGTCAGTGCCGGTGTTGGCATGCGGCACGCGCCGCAGCCTTCAGAAAACCCACTGCGGCCCGCCCGAGACGACATCCTGCCAACTATGCATCCCCTCCCCACATACATATTCCGTAAAAGTCGCGCACCTTCTTAAACTAACAGCTTATTGTCTGATCGCTCAATGGAGCCAGGATAATGAGATGGGGCATCAAGCGATTGGGAAATCCAGTTGTCCTACTTAAAGCAGTGTATACTCGAAGCACGTTCGAATTGCTTAGGCCATCGCGGAAGGGCTGAGTGTAGTTAAAAAGATGTACATAGTTACTTCATTTACATCTGAGTTTATTATGTCACTTATTGTTGTGGATTGTTGGTGCATCTTGCAGCACAAGTCACTTTTAAAACTCTTAGACATTTTAGGGCTTACATTGGAAAATAGATATTTATTCATTGTACCTACCTGCCCAAAGGGCAATGGAGAGGACTATGCTCTGATATTCGGAGATACGCAGAACTAGATTTACCGACATAGCCCCCTGGCCAGGCAAGTTCGTAGGACTGTAGCCCGATGGGGTAGAAAAGTCCTCGAGTGGCAACCGTGTTCCGGAAAGCGTAGTGCTGGTAGGCCTGCCACTCGGTGGACCTACTTAAATTGCTCGCGACGGCTCAGGATCGGTCATTGTGGAAATCCTTGGGTGAGGCCTATGTCCAGCAGTGGAAGATGCAGCTTTTGGCTGATGATGTTGAAATGTATGAAAGTTTAGTTTAGTTTCTTGCCAGTTCTTCGCAGCAGTGGTCACATTCCGAACTGGTGGTAGACGGTTGAATGTTGAAGTATAATATAGTTATGAATAATATGTTGCCAATTTGTAAATGTCCATCGTGACCTAGGCAAAATAAATAATTTGAATTTAAGGTTTCCAGTCGGCAATATGAAAGATCATTTCAAAATGATGTCTAGTAGTGAATATAGTAGAATGGTGTATGGAAGTATTGATGAAGTATTTGCATTGCAACTAGCCTAACCAAATAAGTCCCAGGTCAATTGTATAAATAATTAATTTCTTCAATTTATTCATATTATTTACTAGCTGAGTACCGCGGGTAACACCGCGGGGCGAAGCTAGTCTAAAAAAAGGAAGAAAGTAAATAAAACCTTATATCATCATTCATCAGCCTATCAGTGAAAGTCCCGTCAAAATCGGTCCAGCCGTTGCAGAGATTAGCCGGAACAAACAGACAGATATTTAGGTATAAGTACTGCGTATACATACTTACGCATTTAGTAAAAACAGGTTATTTTATTATTTCATATCCAATCTTATGTAGTGTATAGATTTTATATCTCGCAGACGGCTTTCATAATAGAATTAATTTATAATTGTGAATTAAATAGAAAACGGATACCACAAATCGTTATTATAGATACCGCTTTTTAATTTATTCTAAAATGACATTCCAAGTTTCCAATAAAATATTTTTATAACCGCCTAATTTATATGGGTTCAATGTAACTTTGGTCCTGAATACCGATCTTTTACTTCGGCTATAATGAATAAAATTATATAATCATTGTAACGGTTAAAGTTATCGAGTAGATTAGAATTTGAAATTGATGACTGTTTTTATAAATCGCTAAAGAATTTAAAATAACAGTAAGGAAGATTGATGTGTTACCAATTATTCATCATCATCATCATGACAGCCAAAAGGCGTCCACTGCTAGACATGACCCTTATTCAAGGATTTCTACGAAGGCCGATCCTGAGGTGCCTGCATCCAAAGTTTTCCGGTGACCTTAGCCAGGTCAGCAGTCCACAGTTCGGGAGGCATACCATGACTGCGGTTTCAGGAACGCGGTCAGCACTCGAGCCCTTTTCTGCCCTGCCCACTGCCACTTAAGTTTGGCAACCGCTCGGGTTATATCGGTGGTTCTGGTTCACCTGCGTATTTCCTCACTTTAGGTTCGATCTCGCGGGGAACCGAGCATAGCCCGCTTCATTGCTTTTTTGCTTCAACTGATTATTATATCAGGCTTTTAAAAGATAAATCGTTACTTATAAGCTATCCGGCTCCAAAAGTAGAGAAAAACCATGCTTTGGGGTTATTATCTATCACCAACCCATACTATACTGAGAGTGTCGTAAGAAACGACTAAAGGAAAGCACCAGGCCTGTACCCTCCATGAATTTGTAAGAGGGCCGACACAGTAGTGTGTTATTTATATAAATTGAATAATTATTAACATCATGTGATGTGGTTAAAAGAAAATTCAAGATTAGAATCACCACGTCATCCAAAGGTAGCAAATGCAACCCAACTAACAAGGCACCGAGTTGAATGCAGTACCAACCAATTCACTACCACATACATTAGCTATTTACGTAGGTACATAGAAATAAAATACACCAAATTTGATTAAGTTGTAGGTACATAGAAATAAAATATACCAAATTTGATTAACTTTTCGTTACACGTTATTTTTTTAAATAGTACCCAAAAAAAAAACAAACTAAACCCATCCCCATGACAGGGATAACTCCTCCATCGCTCCCCGTGCCAACCTGTACCTAGCCGTGCGTATTGTATGGTCTGCTATTGAACTAAGCCCTTCTATTTCACTGCTATTTGTCAGTGGCAACACGATCTATTTATTAGTGGCGAATAGAAACAAAGCAAAAAATATGTTTTTCATTCACAGATTGAAAGTATTATCGATTCTTTTCAAAAATTACCCTGTAGGTCAGACTATCTTCTTTCCTCGAAGGTACCGTATGCCTTAATGGTCACGGACCAACGGATGGAAATGTGGTGAGTGCAGACCGGGGTCGCACGTCCCGTGTCACGGTCACATGCACAGCGCACGTCTTTACGCTACTAATAATACTATTATAATATTATGTATGTATTACATCAGCATATATTATCAATTCTTATCATAACTAATGGCCATAACTCTAAAATAAATAACGTTAAAAGCAACCTATTAGAATATAAACTTTCATTTAGGTCCCGTGTGCCTGAGAGCTGGCCTCCCAGCGCCATACCTGTCAAGGTCGCAAACGCGTCCGTAATATGGACTTGCAGGCGATGGAACCGGGAATTCTTTCGCCCGCGCGGGACAGGTCCCGGAAGGAAGGCCGCGTGCCGCGAGCGCCTCCTAGCGGTGGTAAGAGTGGGCTGTCAAGCCCCCTGTTAGTTGAGGCAGCATTGCTAATGCTTTATTGTAGTAGGTTAAATTCGGCTATCAATTGTTTTAAAAAAAAAAGAAACATTGCTCGTTGCAGCGTGTTGGTTTAATAGAAATAAAATGATTTTAATGGGGATATTTTAGGTTTAAAATTAAATTTCTATATTTTCATCACTTGTAGGTATATCGAATTACACATAGCTACAAGTTCAAGACCTATTGAACTAAATACAATTGATTTTTCGTCAAATAAAAGTAATACTACTAGCACAGTGACGTCACTTAGACGGACATCATGTCGGGCGCTGTTTCACCGCATTCTTAACTTCTTTCTCAATTGATTAGTGTTTAAATACTTACTTACTTAATTGGTTACGGGTATTATTATATATGTGCCTAGCAACAGCAATTAACGAGTATTCGATTATAAAAAGGTACCTAATACCGGTTATTTTTTCTAAATTAATAAAAATATAATTTACAATAGGATATGTCGCCATACAATCGTTAGGTCATTTAACTATATAGAATATTCAACGTTATGACTCACCGTTAGAGTGTTCATTTGCAAAGGTAACCATTTCGAAAGCCTTTGTCACCGTATTAGCAGCATGATATCACTACTGCATCACCGTGCCACTTTTGAATTTCATATTTTTGACCTTAAACGTCTGGCCACGTGGTAATGTTGCATTAGTGGAAATACGTCGTTTTTAACAGAGATTATACAAAATATTCTTCAAGTCGGAGACAGAAATGTTTTGAATAAATATTTCTAAACTTATCCGTGTGGTGACGGCTTTAGAATACATAGTGTCACCCCATTTAATCCCGAGGATATCGTACGAGTCGACAAAAGGAAATCATAAAGCCCAAAAGAGAAGGAAAACTTGATAAGAGACCACCCGTCTGGCCAGCGTGGCACAGTAGGCTAATTACCCTCCATGTAATTGGAGGAGGCCTGATTCAGCAGTGGGGCGTATATGGGCTAAGAAGTAGTAACTAGTATTTCTAAACTTGAATGTATTAGTATTTTTAATTATTAAAACGTGACCCCTGCTGTAGGTATAACCTGTATCGCGGGGCTGTTCACAAACGTGTTATTAACGAACACAATTGACACCCAGACTGATTGCAAGTGCGAAGCCGGACGCAATACAAATACATCCAACCAAACACATAGACCACAACGTGAACAACGTGTCATAGTTTATAACAAAGCATACATTTTGACAACAGTTATTGCCACTTGCAGGAATTAATTTCTTGACAAATTAAAACGATCAGAACTACTACATTATTTGAACACAAATATACTGTACGTTTCTTGCGTGGTAAAGTATCGATCTTATCGGTATTTATTTAATTAATTCCTATCGGCAAAATTGCACGTGTCTAATGAGTCATAGTTCTGTCACTTACCTCTTAAAGCAGTAAGCTGATGCGACAAAAATCGTTGTGAAGGTCTTTCAGGCAATTGAAAGTGTAAAAGCTTTATTCGTAAAAATGTTTGTTTCTAAATCCTCTAAAGAATCGTAAACTATGCATTTGATCATGTGATGATTTTCATGAAAATTGTTGTACATGAGCCTAGGAAGGTTTATGAACATTAAAAAAAAGAAAATTTGTGTAATTTCTTTCCTTCAAATTTATTTTAGTTAGAGGTGTAGCATACATCTAGTTTGCAGAAATTAAAAGGACCGGTCTTCTTGAAACAGGTTTCATTTTATAATTGAGGATTTATGGAATTGAATCATGAAAATTACAGATCGTTTTACAGTATTGAACAGTCCAAACATCTTCTGAAAGCCCCAAAGACGGTCCTTTGCAAGCGCTGTGTCAGGTTCGACATTCCTGGTTCACGAACTGATAAATTAATATCTTTTTCAAGTACTAAAAGAGTAGTTTTTCAAGCTACTCTTTCAAGTAGCCTTTTTTGACACAGCGGAACACTTTATGACTAAGACGGGTAAGTGAGGGACTAAAATAAGATCACTAAACCTCTTCGGAGTGTCCGTAGCGTGCCATCTGCCATTAAATTCACTACCCATTTTGACAGCGATGCTTTCTAGTATCCTGAATGACCTTCTCAAAATGCATCGTCAGCTCTTGTGCCATAATCGCTTAATGTTATGGAAGGTTTGACAGATACGTTAATTTCGC
Organism: Clostera curtula; assembly: GCA_905475355.2. Lineage (NCBI taxonomy): Eukaryota > Metazoa > Arthropoda > Insecta > Lepidoptera > Notodontidae > Clostera > Clostera curtula. The sequence goes on from FR997795.1 coordinate 16,630,667, forward strand.
TTAGCCAAAACCAGCTAAACCAAAACCTTACAAGTCAAATACATGATTTAAGACGCAGATTCTTGCAATGCCATTCTTATATAATACTTGTAAAAGCATTTTAAATGATTGTAAAATATTAATTTCACTTAAGTAATTAGTTTTATTTTCTATGATATTTAGTTGTGCAACATAAAGCTTAATAAATATATAATAAATGCAGACTTTTTTATATGTAACAAACATATTCAAATGACTCGAGTAAAGCTAGCGAATATTGAAAAATACTTTTTTTAATTCAAGTAAAAAATATAATTTACTACTATTAATATAATTTAAAAATATAATTTCAGTTTACTAAAACTGCAATATTTACATGGCTACTTTATTTTGTTGCTCATTTAGTTTTTTATTTAGGTAATTTATTTTAATTGATTAGATAAATCATTATTTTGCAGTTACATACAACTTTTGCACATTGTCGGTACCCGTCAATTGAAAATAACATAGAAAACTGCTTATAGAAATAAGGTTCTTTTGGTGTACAATAAATAAATAAAATAAAGTATGGTATTTCAAATATTTCCTGTCGAGACCATACCTAAGTTATCCCAAAATATAACTGTGACTGTATGTTAATGCATTGAATGACATTAAAAACAAAGACGACAACGTTTTGAAATAGTAGTCGCGGGCGCATCTGTTTGTAATGACATTGAACGAGTTGCCTAATTGTATATTCAATACATACTTGGTCTACTGCTTCTGCGCATACTATATTGTCATTAACCGTACTTAGTTGAATAAACAGCTTTATTTTATAACCAGGTTCACCCCGCTGACCTAATCGCGTGGCTTTTGAACCTTTCTTTTGAATTTTGAGACTTATTTCGATCTGAAACCTTTTACAATAACATATTTTAAAATACTTTAAATTATATTTTATAGTAACACCATTGATGTAGGTAAACTTCATATGGGTACCTTGTGGTGTGATCAATTGAAATTTAATGTAATTAAGAAAATATTGCATTAAGTATAGGTACATTATACTGTATTGTTCAAATACAATTTTATAGCCAAGATATAAGATCTAAAATACCACTACCAGGGCGGAACGCGGCACCTACCGAGAAGACCTAACTATCTATTGGTTTGGTTCCGAAAGGGGTTTAACTGTAATATGAATTTATTAAAAAAAAATGAAACAATAAGCCGACCAACGCCAAACAGTAGCACCTGTTCACAAGCATAACGCATGTGGCAGCCATCGATCTCCTTAACCATATCAAAGGAAATTGGTCCTATTTGCATGTCGTGGGTTCGATTCCCCGCACGGAAGAAATATTTGTACGACCTACAAGTATTTGTTCAGGGTCTGGGTGTTTTCTATCTATAGTATGTATGTATTTACAAAAAAAAAATGTAAATAAGTAGTTTATCATCCATCTCGTTACCATAACACAAGTATTAAGTTGCTTAGCTTGGGACGAGATGGCGTTGTGTGAAATGTCCAAGGATATTTATTATTATTGTTATTTATTAACTAAATACTGCCTCGTTAATAATAATTGAATTAACCATAGCGATTCAAATGTGCTAAAAATTACGATCTCACAGACAAATTGCCTACGCAGTTTTGTGAGACAATGTTATAGTTTCAATGTCAATTTGTGCCTGTGTAAAAATAAAAAAAATAAAATAAAAAAAATCAGTATGAGTCAAAACTATTAATCTAATGAGCAGACAAATAGCTGAAGAAATGGTAACAAGGTGACTTTGAGTAACTTTATCGTCTCTTACGTAAATTGTAACGCAATGGTAACGCAAATTGAACATTTTATAGGCTGTTTAAACAATATTTATGGTCGATTACCAAATATAATTAATTATAGAATGACAGAGACGTGGTCGCTCACTATGGGCTCCATTAGAAGGCGCAAGTCACCTAAAGAAGCAATGGCTATGCTCGGAGTTTCTCTGCGAGATCAAAACAGAAATGCGGAGGTCCGCAGGCAAACCAGGATTTGGGATTCCTCATGGATGCTGGCCGTTTGGGGTCTATTGGTGGGTTATGCTGCTATAGCTGGGGAACTTAGCGCCCCGACATACCCACTAAAACCAACGGCGTTCCTCGTGTTATGCCGAAAAGCTAGAGACAATTGAGCATTTGAAGGCCAACATTCGTGATGCAACATAGCTGAGATACGATCCCATATACACGCAAAAGTGCTCGAAAATTGGTCCGATCCAATGGGGTACTGTGAGGGCAGCCGCGGCAGCCATATTAATGAAGTAATATTCCATTTGTAACCGGAATAATTGAAATTCACAAAAACAAAATTGGGATAATTCCAAACCGTTATAGGCTATATTTTATTTTCAAAAGAATTAGGGATCCGTATGAAAATTGCGATTTTGTAAACCAAGGTGTAAAATCGAAAACCTCTTTATGCGTGCGCTGCAAAAACTATTGACTATAGAACAAAATGATGTACTACGGGTTTGTAGGGCTTATAAAGATCTACAAAAAAGTCCACAAGAGCACATATCTAACTATCATAGCTTAGTCACAATAACCGCTTTTATGTTAATAAAAAATATGCATAGAGATAAGCACGGGTTCGAAGCCCATGCGGGCGAAGCCGCGCGCAAAAGCTATAATATACTAATACTCGTATGTGCCCTGCCCAAAGGGCACGTTGGATGCGGGCGGCCCAGGACCGGCCTTTGTGGAAATCCTTGGGGGAGGCCTATGTCCAGCAGTGGACGTCTTTTGGCTGAAATGATGATGATGATGACTACTTATCAGCCCATAAATGCTCTAGTTACATGGAGGGTTAATTTACATTAGCCCTCTGAACCAGGCTGGCCAGACGGGTTTCAAGATGCCCTGCTCTTGTGGTTAGGTTATCAGCCTTCTCATTACCTTTTGTCGGCTCTTACGGCACCCTCAGGACGGAATGTGGTGTTGACACTTTGTTTTATAACCATCACCACACGGGACCAAAGTTATAGATAGTCATTTTTAAAACTAGCACCATCATCTTTAGTCTTTTCTATAAATAGGTCTTGGCATTGTCTATAGAACAGTGCTTTTTTTCATCCCACTCAGAAAAATCCTAAAGTAACGTAGAAAAAGTGAGAACCTCTGGCCTGTCTGTTACCTGATAACGGCTAAATCACTGGACCAATTTGATGAATGTGATAGTAAAAATGGTTCGAAATGCCAAATTTTACTACAGAAAAGGGATATATATTAATATATTATTTAATAAATATTTGAATACTAGATTTATAAGAAGTCATCGTTATTATCTTCGTCTTATGAGCCAAAAGACGTCCACTGTTAGACAGAGCCTCTCCCAAGGATTGCCACGAAGCCGGTCCTGAGGCGCCCGCATTCATAGTTTTCCGCAACTTAAAGAAGCTATATAACAAAACGAGGTGTATGTGTAAGCACCTTAAACAATAAACGTCAAGTCCGGGTCAATTCTCTAAATCGAGTGCTGGATTTTGCATTCATGTTCGCTATTTGTATGCGATAATTACGTGCGCCACTATTGTTTGCGCGTTTGTCAGAGAAGCAAGGTGACCGATATATCTCTGAAGATTAGTAGGTCGAAGTGGCAATGGATTGGCCACATACTACTACTATTATTGAGCCCAAAAATGACCCAATGCTGAGTCGGGCCTCCCCCAACCCCACGGAGGGCAATTAGCCTAGACACAGTATTTCATATCAAGTTTTCCTTATCTTGTAGCTAGATAATTGGCCTTGTCTTTTCCTTTTGTCGCCTCTTGTGTGGTGATTTAGAATACATTGTGTCATCACTCTATTCCATCCTAAGGGTGCTGTAAGAGCCGACAAGAGGATATGGCAAAGCCGAAAACGTGATACGAAGCCCTGTGTGCCAATCTAGCTAGTGCATAGCAGGCCATCAGCAGTGGGTCATGTATGGGCTAAGTGGTATTCGTTTTTTGTATAATGTTCCATCCTCAAATAGCCCTTATTGTCGGCTACGAGAATACGAATAATTGAAGTGCGTCGGTTACTAAATGATGATAATAACATCCATTTAATTGTATGAATAGACGTAATCCTTCTTTATCATAAAGTATCGCGGTCATGGGAAATCGATACTTTGAGACGGTCGAAACACGTAGTAACTTGGAAATAATATCATGTTACGTCATCGTCACTAGGTGCTGGAGTAGCCCGCTGACGTCATTAGGTGGGACGTGCCACCCACGATAGTGACGCGGATGTGTCCAAGTGTGTCACAGAATAAGGTGATCTCTGGTTGAATATTTTTTATCTATGTATTCACCGGGTATTGACGAATTTCTGCCAGTGGGTGTCGTGGGAGGCGACTATAGGCGAAAACACACAGATACCGGAGCAGAGATGTGTCGTAGACAGAAACGGTTTTTTTTAAACCGACTTCAAAAAGAGGTTCTATATTCAGGTGTTTTTTTTGTGTTTGTTAGCGAACACCTTTGTCATTGACGACACGGTTGGCTCAGTGGTTGAGCGATGGACTGCTGCGCAGCATGTCGCGGGTTAGGTTCCCCGCACGGAAGAAATATTTGTACGACCTACAAGTATTTGTTCCGGGTCTGGGTGTTTTCTATCTATAATATGTATGTATTTACAAAAAACAAAATGTATTTAAGTAGTTTATCATCCATCTCGTTATCATAACACAAGCATTAAGTTGCTTAGCTTGGGACGAGATGGCGTTGTGTGAAATGTCCAAGAATATTTATTTGTAAACTGATTTATAATCAAATTCGATGGTCTGGTAGAAATCCAGAAATAAGTGATCAAAAATATTTTTAAGAAGACAAAAATGATTTATTTCGACTATTTTGTTATTCGACAAAGATCATATTATATCAAAAGATTTAAACACTAATGTACGCCGACTTCAAACTTCAAAATCAAACTTCAAACTTTAAAGCGATAAAATCAACCATTTGACGTCAATTCAATCGACACCGACATTCATTAGGAGATGGGCATGCCTAAGGCAAGGCACCACGTCGGTTTAATTTTTTGGTTAACATTTTACTTTTTGTAAGGATAATAATGAAATACAGATCCGAACTGTGTGTAGACTACACAGTTTTACTAATTCGAACAATATAAAAAAGTCTGCGTCGCGCATCTATGCCCGAGCTGCCCGCTCAAGCCACCGGTTTCCCTTCCCCTCACAATCGTGGCTCAATTAATTTCACATATCTTAATCATGTCAGCCCACTGCTAAGTCTTGGCGTGTCTAGAATTTTCCACCATGAAATAAATATCAAAATATTCGCCACAGGCTACAGTTTCAAGAACATTCTTTGAATTGACCTTAATCACCAACGTGACCGATTTAGAATCTATGTCACCTCCCCGTTGTATTCTAAGGGTGTCGTAAGATCCGACAAAAGGAAACGGCAAGGCCAATAACCTATTCGAAAAAGAAGATCAATTTATTTTTTAATTTTTTAGGGGCTTTTCTCACGGTGGATATGTGAGCCCCAGCGTTACCCTTACTAACTATAAAATACAATTTATTTATGTATTAGGAATATCAAGAATCATTGATGCAAAATCATATTATCTGTTAAAAATTTTGCAACATCAGATGATGGTCTCGCTAATATACTGAAAAATGCTCCCTGATCATATCTATTTATGTGGAATTTTTGCATCAATATTTCTCTCGCCCTCTTGAATACATTCCACAAGAATGTGTTGCACATCATCAACCTTATCACAAAGATCAACTTTGTAATAAAACCTGTATTAACCCGTTTGGCCAGCGCGGCACAGTAGGCTAATTACTTTAAATAATCACACCACGAAATTAATATTTAAATATTCGCTGCAGGCTACAGTTTCAAGAAAATTCTTTGTATTGACATTAATGACTAAGTGTATAAAACGATTAGCTACACTTGTGCAACTGAAATATTAATATGTGTCAGAGCTACTTGATGAATCACATAGGTATGTAGCGTATCGGATATGTCAATATACATATATGATTGGTATTATTTTCGATATTTAAAAATATATATGGAACGATGTTTTCGGTTTGGGGAAACCATTTAAAGGTGCCCAGCCCGAAGGTTATAGGTGTCCAGCCCGATGATTATAGGTGCCCGTGCCGAGGGTAATAGGTGCCCAGGCCGAGGGTTATAGGTGCCCAGCCCGAGGGAATCTGTTCATAATCCAGTATTGAGTGTGGCCAACTATTTTAAATGGAAGGACATTAGCCTAATGCGCCACGCCATCTTAGGATGTAATATCTAATGTTTGTTTTAACAATTGTAATTTGGTATTTCAATTTATTTGATGATAATGACGAGTTTGATATTTTATTCGAGAACATTCATCAACATAAGTATAAAAGATTTAATTGCTGCTACTACTCAACCCAGCCTATACTGTCTATATACTAATATTTTAAAGAGGAAGGATTTGTCTGTTTGATACGAATAAACTCGAAACACACTGAAGTGACTTGAACCACCATTAGAATACTACAGTACCCCTGAGTAACATAGACTGTATGCGAAGCTGAGATAAGTATGGGTTTGGGCTACTTATGCTGTCGAAACCGTGGGAAAAACCTAGTAATTTATTTAATATTTATAGGACAACAAAATTAGTCGTTCGTTTCAGCCCATAAATGACCCTCTACTGAGTCGGGCCTCCTCCATATCCACAGAGGGTATTTAGCCTACTGTGCCACGCTGGCAAGACGGGTTGGCACAGGGTTTGTATCAAGTTTTCCTTCTCTTCACCTAGCCGATCTGCCATTTGCGTTCTTTCAGTCGCCTCTTACGACACCCTCAGGATAGCATGGATTGGTGACATTGTGTATTCTAAATCCGTCACCACACGGATAATTGTTTAAACTTAAGTGTCAGTGGGCAAGTCACATAGCTCGCAGGACCGACGCCTGATACGGCAGATAAGTGCTAGAGTAGCAACCGGAAAGCGCAGTGCTTGTAGGCTTCCTACATGGTGGACCACCGACCTGGTTAAGGTCACCGGAAAGCGATGGATGCGGGCGGCTCAAGGACGGCCCTCGTGAAAGTCCTTGGAGGAGGCCTATGCCCTGCAGTGGGCATCTTTTGGCTGAAATTATGACGATGGCAACAAATAGACTCAAAACCTACTGGATCGATTTCAATAACTATTTCACCTTTGGAGTGATCCCTGAGTAACATACTATACATGAAGCCGAGGTTTAAAGACCACGCGGGAGAAACCGCGCGCATAAGCTAGTTGTTAAATATAGCTGGTAGATTCCATGAAACGCACATTTGACAGAACCTTCTAGATTGTTATAAACACATTTCAGAAATTTCGGCTAACGGATTTGTTAATAAGAGTGACGAATTTTGTCAGCCAAAGTGTAAAGGATTGTCTAAACTCTACTGTATGCACTGTACATACAGACTTAGTTTGATTAAATACGGGCATGCATTTTTAAATCTAATTCAAACTAAATTACTCTGAAAGATTAATGACTAAAATTATAAAAATGGGTCGGCTAGGCCATCTAAACCGTTATTGTAATTTGATAATGTAAGTAAAAATATGCAGCTAAAAAGTATTTCAGTCCATCGATTGTATTTTGATGAACTGAGACAAGTTCAGAGAGTAGAATAGAGTAGGTATTAATATTCACCAATAACTCCCCGTGGTTCGTTCTACCACCTTGCTGCGGTGAGAGGGCTTGCGTCCCTTAAGTAAGAATCCGGAAGAATCCGGAATCCGGCTAAATTGAGCCATACCGGCTCTGGGTCACACATGCTCGGTAAGCTCACGGAAGAAGCCAAAAGAGAGCGGTACAGAGGGTCATGGGGGATTTTAGATCAGAGTTTCCAGCGGAATATTAAATGACGGCGACACACGGCGCGGTGCTTAGGCAGTCCAAGGCCGATACTTCGGATCTAACAGCGGGAGCGAAGCCCATGGCTGAAAAACAACAATGCCTCTATAATAAAGGTTACAAATTAATACACGGTGGACCGACGACCTGGTTAAGGTCACCGGAAAGCGATGGAAGCCTATGTTCAGCTGTGGACGTCTTTCGGCTGAAATGATGTTGACTATCTTACTAATATATAAACGTGAAAGTTTGTAAGTATGGATGGATGGATGGATGGATGGATGGATGGATGTTTGTTACTCTTTCACGTAAAAACTACTGAATGGATTTTAATGAAACTTTACAATAATCTATACTAATATATAAAGCTGCAGAGTTTGTTTGTTTGTTTGTTTGTTTGAACGCGCTAATCTCAGGAACTACTGGACCGATTTCCAAAAATATTTCAGTGTTAGATAGTCCATTTATCGAGGAAGGTTATAGGCTATATTTTATTTTCAAAGGAATTAGGGAACCGTATGAAAATTGCGATTTTGTAACCCAAGGTGTAAAATCGAAAACCTATTTACGCGTGCGCTGCAAAAACTATTGACAATAGAACAAAATGAAGTACTACGAGTTTGTAGGTCTTATTAAAATCTACAAAAAAGTCCGCGAGAGCACATATCTAACTATCATAGTTTAGTCACAATAACCACTTTTATATTCATAAAAAAAAATGCATCGAGATAAGCACGGGTTAGAAGCCCACGCGAGCGAAGCCGCGCCCAAAAGCTAGTATAGCTTATATATCAGAATAACACATAGGCTACAAGTTATAAAAATATGTGAATTACAACAATATAAACAAGTCGAATTCAAAATTTCTAATTGTCAAATTTTCGACCATATTAAACTATAGACAACATAACGTTTCGCTGTCAGTTGCGTTTTGATAAAGTAGGTTTTATACGGACGGGATAAAAATCTCAGGTATCCTATGTCCAACTTTCTTTTTGTTTTAAATATATATAATGCGGAACAAAGTTCGCCGGGTCAGCTAGTGAACTATAAATTAATTTACCTCTGAAAATACGGATTTCGTCACGATAGAATCTACACCATCCTTAACAATCCGAATACCGTCGAACCACGTGGAACAAAGCGATTGTGCATTTCCAAAATGTATTATTTAAACGATACTTACGTTTTACATACTGAATATGTTTCCCTGAAAACGAGTCATTCGACACACTGTGTACACAAGTGTCTACTTGAACAACAACCCATGTACGATACTTAAATGAACATCTACAGAATGGAGCATCAGTGTCTTACGAGTTGCTAAACATAGCATTGAAATAAGTGAGGTCTTTTTACCAATTAAACTTATGCCATAATGGCGTTCACGATAATACTGTTTATGTTTTCAATGGCCGCGATTGTCAACGGTAAGTGATAAAGGTTCTAGGATATCAATTTGTGTTCTCTTAGGAAACTTAGGTATTAGAATAAAGAAAATAAATTTTACTGTAGAAATAATATCGTCAAATTCAAATTCCTCCTGGTACATGGAAGGTAATAAATAAGCCTACTATGCCAAGCTGGCCAGACTGATAGGCACAGGGTTTTGTATCAAGATTACGAGGGTAAATTAAGTGTTCGTAATAGTGTATTACGTTTTGCTTATGTACGTTTTGCTTAGGCACCCTGCCCTCGAAATACACTATTCCATTTTCTTGACATGAGTTAGTGATATTATTCGTTCTATCACGACAATAGTTTCTACTCACAAATGATCCACTAATGAGTCGAGCCCCCAACGAATCTATTGGCTGAACTCGCATTTTTGCCACGATGACAAAAAAGGAAGAATCCTATTCGGAACGGTGTAGTGATCAATCATTGTAAAAGTGTCGTTATAATTTGCTAATTTGATACAGAAAAATAAATCAGTTGAAATAAACTGATCTCTGAGAAGAGAGATCATTATATAAAAGCCTCTACAATTAAATGTTCAGATTGCTGATGAAACTTAAGCTCGAGTCGCTAGTAATATTACAATAACTAACTACGCACTTCGTTGGAAAACCTAAATTGTTTAACAACACTTGTATCAATATAGACGAAAAGTCAATTCAAGTCGTTCTCTTAGAACAAATAATCGTCGATATTTTGTTAAGTTAAATATTAGAAATACAACAAGTGGAATAAGTTAAGGTAAATACGTCATCGCCGTATTCGTGTATAAATTCGCCGTTGTATTTATACACTTAAAGTAATATCATAAGTGTAATATGTATTTAGTGTAGGTACCTGTATCTGCTACTACTATTCAGCCCTTAAATGACCCATTACCAATTACTGTCCATGTCCTATGATATGGACAGTAATTAACTTACTATGCCACGCTGGCCAGACGGGTTGGCACAGGGTTTTGTATCACGTGGTTCTGCATCAGATCCCACAATGCCGCAACAGGACGCGAGTTGGAGCACCCCGGGGAGGTCTAGTGGGTAGGCCCCCACTATGGGGGAGAGTCCCACACACCCCCCTCGGCCATCCGTGGCCGACGGGGATAGTCCATAAAAGATGTGACCCGGGGCGAAAAAAAAGGGTTTTGTATCAAAATTTCCTTCTTCTTTTGCCGGCTCATAGGACACCCCTAAGGTGTAATTACAAAGTACCTGTATGATGTCCAATGCAGCACACCATGGCTACCAATCAGAGTATTCAGTTGTGATCAGAGTACTTTAAAATGTAATACTTGCTCAGTAAATCTTCTTATCTCATTAAATTAATATAATATTTTTTTCCAGCGAACTTCCCAGGATTTCCTGACGATGACTTTCCATCGTAAGTACAGTGATATATGTATATAAAATCTATCTGTACATTTCCGTATACAACTATTATAACTTGATCATTCTAATTACAGATTCGGGCCACCACTGGTAAGATAAAAATACGCATCGAAACACTCGTACTAACACATTACTATCATATAAATATATAGAATAGTTCGTCTTTGTTATTTTTACAGATGTTCCCTTCGCTGCCATCCGTTACAAATATGCTTAATAACGTTCCAACAATCCCTAGGAACCCTTCAGTTTTCAGGCCTGGTGCGTCCGCTTTTGCCATGCCTTCCATGCCACCTATGCCTTCCATGCCCCCTATGCCTAGTATTCCTCTACCGACCTTCCCATCCGTAGACGAGATCGCAACTGGCAAAGACAAGGATGGAGGCACTTTGAATGGAATAATAGTTGCCTCAGAATCTGTTGGTAAAAGGGACGAAAACGGCGATATTAAAAGGACTGGTAGTTCTACTGTACTGTTGAATAACAACGGAGACGTCACAGTGCAGAAATGTATGTATTCTTTATTGAGTTCATTGTGCTACACCTGAAGTTCAATTGAAATATGTCCAAGTAATATTCTTGTAACTGATTCCTTGTGAAATGGTTGCTTGGAAGAAATTGCTTTAAGCAATAAGGCCGCTAAATATTGCCTTTGTAATTTTCAAAAATTCGTATTTAGTATATTGTAATTGGGTTATCAATAAAGTGTACTGTAACCATAAAATATCTAATATACAATCAATGGTAATGGCATTGAAGCTAAATACATTTTACATGGGCTTAAACGATTTAATATACAATTAATGATGTCTTAGCTTTTCGCGATAACTAGACATTGAAATTAAACACATTTATACGGATTTATCGCGGGTTTAATGTATTATTTAATTTCTGCGTGCACAGGGAACGTACTCAATAAAACTTAATTCTAGGCATATTTATTTCCATATTGCTATATAAAAATATCTAAGGTGGATGATTTTAATTAAATGGACAATAAGTATGGTGTGGTGTACAGAGTCTTAATAATATAGGTCCCAAACAATTAAATAAGCATTATAAGATTATTTATTGATAACATTAAAATATATTTATTTGAATGTCTGTTAAAAGTATTTAACACAGCCGCAGGAAGGAAACAATTTGTAATATTAAAAACAATCACATCATGGTCATTTCTTCTACAGTTGTTGTTAATTTTCAGTTGGGGATTCACCGCCAGAGCTTATTATACACAAGTACGTATTTCATTTATTTTATGTTACTTTAATTTTTTATTATTATTGATCTAATTCATCAATTTTTATGGTCTTTCACTACCTATTCTTTAAGTATGTGACCAATTTACCTAATAATTAGTTTACGGTTAAATACAAAACTTAACAAGGCTTCCAATCAAATTTCCATTCCGTTCCAATTAAATTTTCAGTGTCGATTCATTTGAACACCTTTAAGTGTACCTGTGTATTTACTTTCTAATTACTAATTAAATACTATGCACAATCCTAATTAAAACTTTTGTTTCAGGGGGCTACCGGTAAGCGACGAATAAAATCTAATATAAGAACATAAATTAAATTTTAATTAAGGTGCTCAAACTGTACACAAACTACAAAGTATTTTATATGAATGGATTAAAGATAACTGGGTACTTTAAAATAAGCAGGTAATTAATGTTTAAACAGCAAAGACGAACTATCTGTAATTCATACTAACTTCATACTTCATTGATGTACTACACAAAAGGATCAGTTCTCTATTACAACAAGTTAAACGGGATATGTAATTAATTATTTGTATACAACTATTTTTCTAAACGTTTGTTGTACATAATTGCGAAAGTCCTGCATGCACAGAAATGACTTTGGAACGCTTCACTTCCTATTATGTAAGTTTGTAGGTACCTGCATTGAAATTTTAAACAAAATTGTAAGTGATTTGGAAATTCGTTGTAGTCGACAGCTGATCTTAATACAGTTAAGCATTTATTTGTTGTTGATTTTAGTGTTTAACACGAATGTTCTTTGTTACAGTTCCCAGAATTTCCAGGACCTAAGGTATAATTTCAATGTCACTGTGTGTAACAATGTGATTAAAATGCACATCCTCTATGTTTTGCACTGTACCCTCACCCAGTTTTGGAAACGAAGCATTTATCCTGTACTTTTCAGAGTATTTTGCTAATCGGTTTCTTCTTCTCTGGCTATTATCTATATTGCCTTTTCCAATTTCATTGAAGCTGGCCAATTACCAGATTTTACATAGAGCGATTACCGTCTAAGTTACGAGACCCATCTAGCGGGATAGTCGGGAATCATTTGTTTACATCAGTCCATAGACACCTGGGTCATACACGTTTTTGTTACGTAGCTTTAAAAACATTGCACAACCAGTTGTAGACTTTACAGACAGCACGACTAAACATGCAATTAAATATTTGTTTTATACATATAATAATAACGACGATTCGGAATAACAAGACCCTTCGAATTCATTCCGGAATATACCCGCAGCGGTACACATTTTTGGATGAAATTATTTATAAATTAATTAATGATTAAAGAGGCGGTTGGTGGCAGTGTAGATAGAGCTTATAAAATTTCATATACACTGCCACCAACCGCCTCTTTATCACCAATTATGGTTCTTCTATGTCTAATAATAGATTTCGTTTCATAGTTCAATATGCCATTCAAGCCAATGAAGCCTTTCAAGCCGTTCAAGCCCTTCAAACCCAGCTTCGAACCTTTCGAGTTCAAAAAGGTTGACCCCGACTTCATGAAGAACTATGTGCCTAAGGAAGGCGAGACCTACCATGCAGTGTCTTCCTCCAGCCACAGCTTCTCCAAGAACATCAATGGAAAGAAGGAGAGTGGTGGTAGCGTCACGGCCATGGAGAACGACAACGGAAAGGTTGCAGAAGATCAACTGGCTTTCCACAGGAAAGACTAGTAACTTAAGTTCTTAGGAACAATTTGTATTTGAGTTTTGTAACCGGATGATTGTAATAATTATCTTGGTGCTTTCATAGGTACTTAATAACTGTTACAGTCTATATAGTATTGGTTGAAATAAAAATGTTATTGTTACCTAATATATTTAATAATTCTATGTACAGGAGATGTTCAGTTAAAATAATGTTTAGTGTGATCCATAATTTGGTAATGAGCCACTCATTTAAACAATATTTATGTTCTAGTTTTACACAATGTTATTGTAATATGTAAATATTCTTGTCTATCATTACCTATTTTAATGTTCAGTGATATGTATTGCTGTGACACAAAGCTTGTCTTCCAAATAATTAAACTGTAGTTATGTGTTATTATGTACAACCGATCAACTATCGAAACTATCAGTACCATATTCATAGTTAATTATAACATTTTATACAGACTTAAAAAATATCATAATATTTTTTTTATAATAACATCATTTTTAAGCAATATAAGCGTAATTTTTCGACGACAATAAAAACACGTTTATTATAGAACAGGGATTTGTTAGTTTTATTTTCGTATGTTCTTTTGGCAGACGTTTGTGAAAAAATCCTACAACCAGAGGTGACCACTTATAGCCAATCAATAGAAGCTGTTCCATATCTATACAAATAAATAAAACAGGAGTGTCTGTTTGTAATAATAAAATAACCACTTTTTACTAAACGCGTAAGTATACACAGCACATAAACATTTTTTTTTTAATTTTCGTTTGCTTGTTCCGGCTAATCACTGGAACGGCTGGACCGATTTTGACGGAACTTTCACTGATAGGTAGCTGATTATTGACGTCCCGCGCCGTTCCCCGCGGCAAATCTACATTTTTTTTTCTTTATTTTAGATATTCATATTACTCTATTTATAGCACTGGCGGGTGACATAGATTTAAAAAAAAAAGAGAAACTTAGAGTGATTAGGAACATTTCGTTATACGTGGCACAGTAGGCTAATTACCTTCCGAGTAGTTAGAGCAGTGGGTCATTTATGGGTTGGGAATTATAGGTTTTTTGTTACATCCTGTATATTTTGCAGGAAATGATGGCTTCACGGTTATGATCGTTTTATTTTATTTTATCCCAAACGTTTCAGACACTTTGCAGTGTCCGTGAGTAGTAGGGATTCGACGGTTCTGGCTCACCAATCAGAAGGGTGGATCGCGACT